>JAYMSP010000139.1:0-75265 GCA_036897095.1 Plantago elongata | reverse complement strand
TGTGTGTGTGTGTGTGTGTGTGAGAGAGAGAGAGAGAGAGAGAGAGAGAGAGAGAGAGAGAGAGAGAGTAGTGCATCTTTGTATAAGAAAAGAAGGAAATCTTGCCTAAATTTGTCAACTTCAACAGCTCAACAATCCTATCAATTGTAGCCTCACTAATCATTTCAGAGGTAAAAACAGCACCCAGTGTAGGTCCTTGTGCATGCTGCCTATGGCATGGTGCCAAAAGCAGTACACGTCTCCACCAGTCAGGTGATGGAGTGTTGCGAAAAGCATGCCTCAAACATCGCAAAGCTCGCTCCCAGTCAAGACTTCCTCTCTGAACTGATGCAGCAAGTTCCTGGTCCAAATGGTGAAAATAATAAGATGAAGTGCACCTTGGAAACAGATTAGTGTAATGTAGATATGGAGAAGATGATATTTTGGTGTGGTGAACGCTATGTTTTCTGGAGCTACTGTGTTTACTGACGGAATAAATAATAAATATATAAAAATAAATAAACAAACGAACAAAGAAACAGAGAAATAAATAAAGACAGCTCGTCTCCGAAGAGAGGAACCAACCCAAAAGGGGGAAACCAACTCTTATGGGTGAACAGCAATCATGACTCCTTTGCAAAAGGAACCTGTAACTATCTTAGAGAACAAAATCTAACAAACATCCTACTATAACTCAAACTCAGTAGATACATAAGGATAATAAATTACTGCTCCCTCCGTCCCAGAACAATTGTTCTGTTTGACTTTTGGGTTGTTTTTTAGGTCTACTTCGACAACAAATTACTCATTTAATAATATGGGGAATAAAGTTTATAAATTTGTTTATGAAAGTACGCTTCCTGCACTTTCCTAATATAATTTTATGAATAAAAATTCCAATGAAATGTAGGAGTAATTTGCAGTCAAATACAACCTCGAAAATAACCAAAAGTGAAACAGAAACATTTCTTCTGGGATAGAGGGAGTACTTAAAACAATTGTACTGCTAGGATTTTAATACTATTTAAATAAACTGTTAATGTAACCATAGGGTGGGTGCTAAGATATGTTTGGGTGTTAGCACCCAGAGCAAATTCTACAGTACTCTGAGTGATGTCAACTGCTTTAATGGAATGCAACTGTAATACCTGTGCGGCATGGAATGCACGCGAATGTTGAAGAGTATATAAGTTGACCCACACCCTCACACAGTATGAAGAATTTTGGTGAACTCAAAAACCAATACGTGAAAGCTCTTGTCCAAAGCGAACGATATCATACCAGTGAGACGCGTGTGGCTCATGAGTTAAACCCACTACACGCTGTGCCCAGTGCTGGTCGTGACAGAAACAGATTAAACAAATAAAATAACTTTTTTCTATGAGCAGGAATACTTATAAGGTAATGATGAATATTATAGGTATTTTGACTAACACACTTTGGGTTATATTAGTTACAGAACTAAATGGTTCATTAACAGGAGTTGCTAATGGTGGCCTGCAAAGTTTAGATCTCCTCTCCCAAGTCAGTGTGAAATGTGAATGCAGTATTAATTTCTAGTTTCAATTTTCATGATCCTCAGGCCTCTTCGTAGTAGTATGTCCCATTTCTATGTGAGGAGTGAGATTTAGTACAGTATAGATCACTATTACCTCACCATGCAGAGGTTCTCCGAGCACGCTTGGATATGTTATAGGTGAGTATCTCATGTTAGTCACAGGTTCGCCGGATATGTTGGCAGGGGCCTGAGGTAAGAGTCGGGCAGTTCCAAATGTAGGGCAGTGAAGATGCTGGTCTAGCATTTGCATGTGTGTGGCCATCATATCTCTTCTCCTGTGGATCTCTAGAATAAGTGTAAACAGCGCCTCATCATCAGGTATATTCTCAACAAATTGCAAGGGACTACGTATTAGCTCATAAAAGGGCACAAGGCACTTATTATCCTCAACTAGCAGCCAGATCACATCTAAGCAACTGTGAAGCCATTGTACTAGAGCCTTGTCTGGTTTCCAGTACTTTGTGGTATCAAACTCATCAACCCCTTGATGTTTCTGCACCCCCCAGTTGACAAGCCAATTCAGCATGTAGTAGAAGATTTCGGCATGGGTTACTGGCTTTATATTAGAGTCTAGACCAATCAAGATTATCTTACAGCACAACTGACGCAGACTGCTAATAGCACTTTCTCGGATGGATAAATTGACCCGCGTTGACTGTTGACCATTGGAGATTGCATCGTTCGACTTTATGGGAGAAAGAGTGGCACAAGATGACAGCTCAGCTGCAGACTGTGCAGGTGATCCAATACCATGAATTGAAGGTAAAGGGGATGCAGGGTTTGATGACTGAAAATTTGTCCCAGTAGGAACTATATTTGATGGTGGCAACACCCCTGACTGTGATGTAGTTGCTGTCTGAGTAACCTGGCCATTACCAGCTGACATCTCTGCTGAAGAAACCGAAGAAAGAAGAGAGGGCAAGAATGTGTCCCAGTTTATGCATCCTACATTGCACAAGCTACGCAATGCAAAGAGCAAGAACTTTGCCCTTGGTGCATGACTACAGCATTGGACAACCAGTGCTATCAGAACAGACTCCGTTACAGCACGCAGCTGTTCCTGGTCCTAGAAAAATCAACCAACCAAAATATTAGTGACCATGAAATCAGATCCATGTAACAGTAATACACTCAGAATAGGAGCTTACAGGAAATTGGCTGCGGAGCTGTTCAAAGTCCAGAAGAAATTGTTCGTTAGGGGGGGGAAGATCTCTGTTCATAGCAGTAACCCGCTTCTGCGCCTTGTTCCTGTAATTTTATTTCAGCAAGATTCATCTATGAGAAGAACTAAACATGTAACTAACAGGACATAAACATAGAGCAACAATACGCCAGGAAGCCGAACGAATTGAAAATGAAGACCTCCAACTCACTATCATCTAAAAAACTAACTCCTCATGAATCAGTAACCAATATCCGTAAGGTAACGAAGAAACTCCCAGTCCAATGTTGCAAAATTCGCAAAAACACTGTTTCCGGTTTGGCTAGTAAATAGAAAACACACTTAATGATCATAACTCTCACACTAGTATTAAACCAGTGTCTCTTTGTCAATATTTGAACTGCCTTCATCCTCACCACCATACAATCAAACAAAGAAATCACCTAATATCATACATCCAAAAATGACAAAATAAACAGAATCAGTGTACAGTAAACTCACGGAGGTTCCCTAACTGAATCATCCGATTTCTGAGCTGAATTCGTCTGCCAAAACACAAATTGAAAATTACACAAAGGAAGATTAGAGCGTATGATCACGTCAATTGAACAGAAAACAACAATTCAACACGTAGACAACCACTCACGCCTAGATACAGATTGAAAAGCTGAAGGATGGGGAGTCGAGCAGGATGCTGATGGTTGGATCGAGAAGAGGAAGATGACGACGAAGCATTATTCCGCTGCAGCTGTGTGTTATTGTTGTTCTGTTGCTCTGCCTCCTGTACAATTGGGGACTGGTTCGGAACACCTGGAGTTGAACCGCGCATCATTTTTGCTTTGAACAACCGATAGAATCAATCGTCTTCCTTCATGGATTGGTTTGCAATACTGCTCATGTGAAGGTGAAGGCAAACTGCATCATTTTGTAAACCCCTCTTTCATATTCTTCTTCTTCTTCTTCTTCTTCTTTTCTCCTCTTTCCCATTGTAAGCCTGAAACAAAAGGTCAGGGCGGGTAAATTGCATAAGATGCCCCTGGGTTTTACATGGTTATTACAATCACAGCCCTTATTAGATGCATCTATCACTTTAAGTATACTCCATCCGTCTCTATCGCAATTTACTGAATTCTATTTTAATTTCTCATTCTCCAATTTTTTCAATATGTGCTCTACATCAAAAATCTTTCTCTTACCTTATTTATTTACTCTTTCATTTAACCCCGCCCCGAAAATCTAAACATATTTGATAAGCATACTATGTATTAGGTAGTACTCTCTCTCTGATCTAATAAACTTCGTAATGCAAATTAGAAAACTTTTTATCCCACTCATTAATTCTTTATTATTTTTATTTTCTACTTTATCATAACTTTATGCATTCTCTCACATACTTCATCAATCAATTACTAATTTATCAACATAATACTCCACACAAATTAATATAAAACTATGATTTTTTAATTGAAGAGAGAGTAATCCCCTACAAAAATTTTAAAAAAACGGATACTACTTAACTCGAATCATAATGTATTAGTTGGGCCACACATCTAAATTGGTTTGGAAAGATTGAAGATACAATTACACAGCTTTGTCTTTGATAATTAGGGAACACATACTAAACCCACTACATATATTGTTTTTGCTAAATTAGAGAAGTGCCTGAACTTTAATTTGAGTTATGATATTTATTAAGAATCTGTATGTTTAGTTTAGTAAGTAATTCTATATTAGTTTTAGTATTTTATGAGTAAAATGTTCATAGAGTTCATGTTGGATCTAGTAAACACTTTATTTGGACCATAATAAGAGAATTGATAATAACGTACTGTGTGTATAACTACACAAAAATACTTATAGTTTATTTGAGAGAGATTCAAACCTCACATATACCCAAACATAACAATTTTTAGTGAGTGCTATATGGATAAGAATGAATCTCACACAAATAAAATATTAAAAAAGCTTTAATCCTTGTTATGTCTGGTCTGACCGACCAGTATTTTAATGGGGCTAGGGGATTGGTCGGGTCTAAATAATTCTTATAGGGCACCGGTCCCTAAAAAATGAGCCCCACCCATTAATATTTAAAGCTTTCATGGCCTGCCCAGTTGACACATCTAGTTGTAGCATATGAAAAGGAATTCAAATGAAGTATCAATATTTTTTCAAACTCACATGTTAAAATACAACCTACCAAGCAATTACTTCTTCTTCTCCCTTACTAAAATGTTCTACACTCTTACTACTCAAAGCAAGTTCGTCATATTTGACGTTGGAGTGCTCATCGGCCGTCTTAAGTAGTTTTATCATGTGAGACAATTTTTATAAACATAGTCCAACAACTGAACATGGATTATCAAAATTCATCTTCCAAACACTAAGGCTAAAGAATAAATAAATAAATTTACAACATAGTCTATCTAATAATTTTGAATACCCTAAGACTCCTCATATTTGGTATGCGTCTTAGTTTAATTGAAATATATATCAATAAGAAAAGAAAAAAGAAAACACTTTGAATTTGTTTGTAGTTTAGGTATGAGTGTGTGACTCGACGGTGCATGTGTAAACTACCATGTGTGCATATGTGAACATGTGCAATGTAGATTTGAATTTTTGTTGTGACTCGTGATTTATGAATTAATTGTTTCAAACTGCTTACAAAAAATAAATTGTGACTCGTGATTTATGAATTGATTGTTTTAAACTACACGATTACAATATATGAGGTCGTTATTCCGAACATGAAAGTTTTCCTAGTGACATATGTAAGTCGAGGTCCAAGGGGGCCTATTGGAAGTTTAATGGTGCATATAAGATGACATGTATAAATTTAATAAATACTACAGTATTAATTAATTTTTCTCTAAAAATAACTAGTCAACTAACTTCCATTCAAATGAAACTATCGACTCTAAATCAAACCTCCCAGCTTTAATAGCCAAGTGGGTTTCATAACATACTCCAATTGTCTCCAAGTATACACAATCAAACAACCTTAAAATGATACATCAATTAACAATATAATTAATAAAGCATCCCTCCACTCATGTAATTACTTATGCAATCAAGGAACCAGGAAAATAAAATAAAATGCACATTACATATGAATTGACACAAACAACCTATAATGCAAAGTACGGTAGTACGAAAAAGGTGAAAAATGTGATTTATATAAGTAAACTACGGATAACTTAATTCGATCATCACGTATAAATTCCTTCAAACTCTTCACCCATAACTTTATCGTACGTGAGACCAAATTAGTTCGATTGCATGACATTGGGAACGTCACACCTTCTTCGTACCTCTCCTTTCTTTCCGGTCTTCACACTAAGGACGCTTGTCTTCTCCATTGCATGGGCGAAATCCTTGAACCATGCGGTCTGGTTGTTGGCATAAAGATCCACAAAAGGCTTAGTTCTGGGATCTGTAGCGAAGGCCTGATCCGAGCTCAATAAGGAAACACCTTTTTGTAAGTTAATATAGTACATGTTATCAAACTTGCTAGGGCTCATGGGGTCGAAAAATGCCGCCATCGAGGAGTCATTCTTGTAATCTGCACAAAGCTTCCTCAAACCATCTGCATACTGCGGGTTCATGCTTGGGTCTGGTTTAGGCCCGAATATCCTGTCTGCAAATTCAGCGCAGTGGGAGAACCCAATAGTGTGAGCCCCAGTCAGAGCAACCATTTCCTGGGTGGAGAACCCTAATTTGGCGAATATATTGATGATTTCAGATACAGTATTGTTGGGAAGTGCCACGTGGCCAGCCACGTCAGATGCGGTTGACGTTAGGCTATCTTTACGGCCCAAGCGGACGGGGTAGTAAGGGCCACCGACCATGGACACGAGGTCTCGTGTAGCTTCCACGAGGATGTCGGAACATGAGACAATGCCGGGGCAAGTGAGTTCAAGCTTGGTTTTTGCACGAATTACAACGTCATATGCATCTCCTGGAAGGGCCTTGTTGACTTCAACGTCGCGTTCGGCTACACCAGTGTGTGGGGTGGAAGCAAGGAGGATTGAGCCGTCACAACCCCCAACGACACAATCGTGGAAGAATAGGCGAAGGGCGCCTGCAGCCGTTGTGGGGACGGATAGTTGTTTGTCGACAACGGTTTCTTGAACGATTGAAGCGAAATTTGGGCATGTTTTTTTGTAATAGTCTGGGGTGAGCTTGGACTCCGCGATCGGGATGAGGAGTAGTAGGAGGAGGAAAACCGGTGATGCCATCGGTTTAGGAGGGGCGGGGGAAGGGGAGGGGATGCTCTGCTAATTTATTTATATTTATCCTTACCTTATTAGATATGTGGATGGTCACCTCTTTCTATGATTTATATTTTTGTAAGTGTTTTTTTTCTTTTTTTGGTGAGTGTCTATGGTTGTATGGATGATTTCAGTGGAAGCGAGCGATTGAAGGTCAAAGGGGAGGAGGAGAATGATTAATCATTTATATTTAGATTGAGTTATTTTTTAGAGGGCTTGGGGTAATGAGTTAAAATGTTCATGCACCCTATTTTTAGATGTATGCACACGACGATTAAGCTTCTCCACCATCAACTACTTAACATTCTTTAAAGTGTATCACATCACACCATATACATACCTCATTTTACTAATTAGGAGTGGTTGAATAGTGACTTGTAACTTGAATACGTTACAACTAGAAGATTTATTGCGTACTGTTTACTAATAATACAACATATCATGCACATATAATATATTTTGCAATGACGCCACCATTTAAATGAAATATCAAAAGTAGCAAGTTGGTAACATAAGGTGGGCCCCACAAGACAAGGTCTTGATACTAAGACAATTCCATGTGGGTGAACATGCCCTTTTTTTACGTTCGGGTTATGATACTGTTCGTACAACAATAATTGCCACTGTAATATCGTTCGTGCAATGGTCACGGAGGCTTCGTCATGATTTCTTTTTCTTTATATATTTGGAATACCATACTTACAAGCTATATAGTTTTTGCAAATTCAACTCTTTCAAACTTGCATCTTATAATTGAATATATATGAAGAAAGGTGAAATTTTAGGTGTTACAAACACAACAAAGTCTCATGCCTATTTATAGATTTTGAAAATGTGCATGGTACAATTTGTATATATGTATGTGTTTAAGTCTTAACAACAAAATAAAATAAAGTAGAAAAAATAGTGTTCCGGTCAGTTGTGTCCCTAGTATGTTAGCTGGGACAATCTAAGAGAATTGTATGCTACTTAATTGGCAAGTGACCGCCACGTGAAACGTCCACAGGGGCACCGACATTGTTCATGGAAATGAACAATGCATGAACGTTCCACATGGCCTGTCTAAACATCATAATAAGTGCAATAATTGAATCTCTAATAAAATGGAGTAGTTGAGTTTCACAATATGAATAAACTTGTAGCTAATAACATTTTATTTAAGTGGTAATTTTATGAATCACATACGATATCAAGTACCTTTGGATATGTTTAGCATGAGCTTACCAACTAACTTATCAACTATATGAGTTTCTTTTCGACAAGAAGTTCGTTATGCGAACGCCAAGCTTGTAGCTTATAAGCTTTTTCCATAAAAGCTTATGAAAGAAGAAGTTACTTGATTTGATTTTACATGTCACACTTAGAAAACCAATTAGCTTATCTACTAATTAATTAATTTACTAGACCATTTTACAAAAAATGTCAGCTTATCAACTACTCAATTAGCTATCAACTACCTTATCAACTAGTTTATCATCTAGTTTTGTTGAACACAACCTTAGCGCAAGCTTACTAGTTAGTCTATAAGCTCATTATTAGTCTATCAGCTCAATTATTAGTTAGTTTATAAACTCGATGAGTTTATTTATGTAATAAGCTTGTTACATGAACACCTAGCTTATAGTTCATAAACTATTTTTGTATATGAAGGTTATCATAAAAATAAGCTAGTTGATTTGATTCCTTTTAAAAAATTCAACTATTCTATTAACTACTTGCTACTTTATCACCTACCCAATCAACTATCAACTGGATTTTCACTAGTTTTAGAATTACATCTATAACACTTTTAGCTCGGAATTTTTTCTTTTTAAAAGAATAACCGAGAATGTATTTGCATTAGGGCTGCGCAACGGACGGATACGGATCAATCGGCATCCGTTTGACCGGATATCCGGTCAAATGGATGGAAAATAGTCCATCCGTTATCCAATCCGTTCCGAGCGGATTGGATACGGATAAATCCAGCGGATATCCGTATCCGGTAAATAAATTTAAAAAAAATTAATTTCATAATTTAAAATCTAAACATACATAATTCCATACTCCATAAAAAACCAAAATCTACATGAATATCCATAATTCCATACTCCATAGTACCATAAATTAAAATGACCATAGTTTCATACTTCATAAATCATAATACCCCTTCTTTAATTTTTATACAACAATGGACAGAAACAATGGACGAATGGCGGCTGCTAATGCTATACTAGGAGAGGAGTAGAGAATTAAGTCAAATGTAAAATAACAATAATACCCCTTCTTTAATTTCTTGTGGTACTTTTCATTTTTTCTCCTAATATAAAGTTCTATTCATTAAAAAAAAAAAGCGGATAAACGAATATCCGCGGATATCCGGCGGATTTATCCGTTTTATTCGTTCAAAACGGATGAAGGAAAATCCCATACGCAATCCGATCCGTTTTTAATGGATTGATCTGATCCGGTCCGTTTTCACGAATAACGAATCGAATTTGCGGATACAGATAAAATCAGCGGCCCTAATTTGCATCCTACGCAAAATTTAGAGGCCCATCTAGAGTTCTTCCGGTCCACTAGCTGAAAATACAAAAGCCCATCTTCCTATCAAAATTAGTTTCATTCTGTTAATAATCATTTGTCTAGACAGACACAAATTCCCAAAACCCATACAATCCTTCCTTCTTCTGTATCATCGCCGTTGTTCTATCTCTTCTCACACCATCTCTTTCAGAGCTACACACACACTCACCTGTACGTACCCCTCACTGATGGTTTCAGCTTCAACGGCACTGTGTTTTCACCCAAAGGTACATCTCTACACTCTCTTTCCACATAATCTCTAATAGTAACCTGCTCATTGATGATTGTTCATTGCAAATTGTAGTTAATTGCTTCTAATTGCTATTCCAGATCAAATTTGGGCTTCTAGTAAATGATGAAACCAAATTATCGAGGGAGAAGAGCGGTTCTCTGTTCTCCAATGCGCCGGCCGGACTGTTTCCGGCGGGTGCAGTTAGCATTGCTTCCAGGAAGTTGAATTTGAAAAGATTAGTGACTAGAGCTGCTGCTGATTCTTCCGGGAGACGTAGCGTGAGCTCTAGGAGAGTTTATAGGGAGTCTCAAGCTCAAGAGCCGATTGGTCCGCTGAAAGGAATTGCTTCCTCTGTTCTCCCAGTTGGAGCATTTGCTGTTGTTTCATTTGGTATGAGTTTCTCGGATTACATGATTTCTATTGTTAGCTGGTCTAGAGGATCATGTGGTAGGTGACAAATGCAAATGAAATGTATAGGTTATACTAGGTTGAGCTTGTGGTGGTAAAAAAAAAAGAAAAAAAAAGCTGTATGTATGTTTGATGTGGTTTGAGTTATAAATTTAGTTCTTCGCAGATTTTGTGAGATCATCTCATATATGAGCATTAATGTGTCGGGAAACAAAATGCGTCCGGCTGTCCATTACTACTCTTACCAATTAATATGATTTAATGAATGTGGGAAATTACATGGTGAGTATGATTTCATATACTTGATATGCTTAACTATCAAAGCTAGGTTTGGGTTGCATCAATCATGTAATTGCAGATTTTTATGTAAATGAAGCAAGGGAATTCAATGATCAACTTGCTCGTGTTTTCTCACTATGTTAACTGGGTTCATTCTGTTTTTAGTTTCTTCGATTCAATGTTTTGTAGATTATGTATATTCAATGCCGAGATGTCAAATATTATCGCTGTAGAATTTAAATTAATCAGGGAAAATGTTATTCTTTCTCCTTTTCTATTCATGATATACTGCAAGGAGATGCTAACCATTTATGGCAGATGAAAAGTGAAGATGGAAAATCAAATTGGTCCGAGATATTAAATCAGGATTCTTAGTGTTTTGTCTGTGGCCGGCATATATTGGCCTTCACAGATTTCTGATTTTGTTTAGTAAATAGTTTCTTTCTAAGGAAATCGAAAGGGCGGGTGTTTTACATGCATGTATCCTGTATTAATAAAGTTAGAGTACTCTGAAGTACTGACAAACAATGTATGTACCAACATTTCAGACGTATGGATATGCTTCATATATGTAATCATGAGATCTCAAACTGCTTACAGCACTTGGTCTTCTGCACTACAGTTGACGTGAATTGCATAAATAGAACTGCAAAAAAACGTAATTCCCCTATGGTAACTAATTTGCATTTTCCAGTTAACAGTCCTGTGGAAATTGGTGGAGAAACTACTTGTACCTAAAGAACCAACTGAATCACTCCGTGAAGAGAATAAATCAGCTGAGGGGCTGCAGTGGAAGTTTTTCCCAGGGACAAATCTACCTTCTCCCTTCAGAGGGAAGATAGAAAGAGAATCCAAGCTAAGGCTAAATGAATTTGCCAAAGAGATTAGGTCATGTGGAATTGTTGACATGTCAGGTAATTGAAATTTGTTCATCAGTCTCCTTAGGTGCATTCTGTTACTACAAAGTTTTCTTCTAAGATCCTATATGAAGTCATCTTCACAGTATGGACATAAGTATGCCATCATGTCTAAATAGTTGGTCGTAAGTTGTGATATTCTACTTGGTCTGATGTTCGCATGGATTATATGACCTCTCTTATTTTGTGCCTGCATGTTATGGTGAGTTTTAAGGATTTTTCTTGTTTTTCCTTCTTGCCCATCTTCCACTCCCTTGTATGTATGGTTTTAGTCTTTAGAGAATCCTTTTGAATCTTTGATGTGATCAATCTGACAATTGGAGGTTTTTAGGCATAAACTTTGGTGATGAAGGGCTATTCTTCCTAGCCGAGAGCTTGGCATATAATCAGGTCCGAATTACATTTGTATTACCCCTTCATGTACTGGAGCTTGCAAAATATATGCTATTCAATCCTTATCAAATTATATCATACTTTCCCCAGACAGCGGAAGACGTGAATTTTTCTGCTAATGGGATTTCTGCTGATGGAATAAAGGCATTTGATGGAGTTTTGCAATCAAACAATGCACTCAAATCTCTAAATTTATCAGGAAATTCTCTTGGGGATGAAGGAATCAAGGTAAATCCGAATTGATAATTTGATATATTGTAAGGCATCCATTTAAGGAAACTTATGTTCTTGTTTGTAACTCATAGATGTAGGTGACATATGCACTTCCGCATTTCATTATGCTCCGCGGGCAACTTTACATTCCATACACACATATGTTACTCCTTGATCCATCATAAGTTTTCTGTTCCTAAGTTAGGGACCTTAGGTTGATAGTTGATACAATATTATTCAATTCAGTTAAGCTTGTAATGTTTCTTCGTTCGAGGCGATGGATGCTAGATTTATATACAAATTCGGTCAATAAGTCTTTCCAGATATACTTATAATATGACATAGACTGTTAAATGGAATGACCTTTTTTTCTCTCTCACTTTCATCTAGGTTATTTTAGTCCCTTTGATGGGTCTCACCAAAATCCTTGAGGCACTTGCTTACACATGTTATTCTTAAGCTCCTTTCAAGATACTTATATTCTTATCCAAATATTTCCTGTGTAGAGTTTATGCAATATTCTAGTGGATAATTCTAGTATTCAGAAGCTACAGCTTAGCAGTTGTGGATTTGGGGATGAGGTAAGTTTACTTCTAGCAATGTCTCTCTGTATTGATACGGTCCTCAATTAAGTTTGAATTTTCACTTCTATTTTCCACTTTTCAGGGAGCAAAAGCTATTGCCGAGATGTTGAAAAAAAATTCAACCCTACGTGTGCTTGAACTCAATAACAACTTGATTGACTACTCTGTATGTAATTATTACATATACTTTCTATTACCTTGGATTAGTTTGCGCACTAAAGTCTGATGTTTTGACTATTTTGGACATGGAGGTAGGGATTTTCAGGACTTGCTGGAGCACTTCTTGAGAATAAAACTTTGTTGGGCATACATCTCAAGTAAGATCATGTGACCCAAATGAATGCTTGTGTCACATGCAATGTAGTAGATGAATAATAAGTAACACTCTTAATCTTAGCTTGACAATTATTATCTTGCTCTGAACATTCACAGCTTTTGCACCTTTTCTGATTTTTTCTGTATGTGTTGACTTCCAGTGGCAATTATGGCGGTCCCCTTGGTGCTGATGGGCTAGCTCAAGGGCTGGAGAAAAACAAGTCCCTGAGAGTATTCATCTTTTCGTTTTCATTATGTTTTGAGTTAATCTACTTAAAATTCCATCCGATACCGTAAAGAACACTAGGTCCCGTGCACTATTTAAATTTGAAAAGTCTAGGGAAAGAGAGGTTTTTCCATTAGATATGGAAATTCCACATTTTTTATTTAGGGTATGTGGATTTTTATTCAGTGCCTGTGGGTTTTTACATATGTTTGTGGGTTTTGCGTTGTCTATGGGTTTTTATGTAAAAAAAAGCGAAATTTCCATATCTAATGGAAAAACCGCTCTTTCCCTGACTCTCTACTGAGTGTTATTGAATTATGTGCAGGAACTCCATCTGCAGGGAAACTCTATTGGGGATGAAGGTGTCAGCTCTTTAATGCGTGGCTTGTCTTCTTCTAAAGGTTTGCTAGGCTTTTGAGATATTGGTTATGTTCTTTCTATCCGCATATATACTACAGACTCATGTCAACTAGTCCATGCAGGGAGGCTAACAGTACTGGATCTTGCAAACAATTCAATTAGTGCAAAAGGAGCCTCTCATGTTGCTGAATATGTTAAAAAAAGCAAGGGCTTGTTATGGATAAATCTTTACATGAATGACATTAAAGATGAGGTAGAAGTCCTAAATTACAAAGCCAAGTAATAAATTTTGCTATGATCACTGTTTATATTTGTAGTTTCTGTAAAATAACTAGTTGAGTTCATAATTGAGCAACCATGGCATAAATGTTAAATTGAGCATTAAAATTTTGAATGGAAAGACGACAAAGTTAGAGGATCAGTTAGTAATTTGGCTACGTTATCACTTGTGTATATAAAAGTTCCTGATATAGCATGTTTACTGAGTATCAACTATATTTTGAAATGGTGTTGGAGAATGGGGAACTCCTAGAAATCTAGAATAATATAGGTCACTGATTCAATCACTGATAGGGGACTACTTAAGTTGCCCATGTGTATGGAAGTTTTTGAATGGAAAGGGTAAATTTTTAACTTTCAGGGATGGCTCTTCCCTGGTGTCCGGGATGCTTTCTTTTTAACTGTGGAAACAACGGCTCATTCTATATGTATTCTTTGTTCATAAAGCTCCATTCCTACATTCCATGAATGGTTCCTCATTTAAAGAGCTTCCATGGAAGACTTTTTAGGGCTTTAAACTAACTAAAAGCCCTAAAAAGTCTTCCAACAGGGGCTTTTTATGAGTTTGTCCAATCACAATAAGGTTTTGTGTCATGTGGGACCTATTTTGGGCTTCTAACATTGTGTGTGAAATTGCCAAGGCTTCTGTGTGAGACTTTTCAAATAAAAAATGTTCGAAGCCCCTCCAAAAAGTCCAACCATCGCTAGTGGCCTTGTACCTCAGTAATGTTTCTTAGATATCGCGAGAGAACTCAAATTTTACTATCTTGAAATGCTTTTGGATCTAATTGTGTTACTCTATGTCTGTGTGTCTTTTCATTCTACATTATCTTCTTCTGTACATTGACGTCCCTTATACTACAATACACCATTAATATGCTTTTACTACACTGAGTATATGTTCATACTGTGCATGAACATCTAGTAATACTTGAGTTTATGCTTTCTTCGTATTCTGTTTCCTTACCCACAACTCGAGATATTTTTCTCAATGATACAAGTATCGTTGCAATTCCATGAAAGTGCACTGACATTCTTCTGTCATTGTATATCTGTCCAAGGGAGCTGAGAAGATGGCAGAAGCTTTGAAGCAGAACCGCACCGTGACAAACGTTGATCTAGTAAGTTTAAGAACCTCATACTTGTGGTAAACACTTTTGTAGAGTCTCTTTATTTCTTTTACTATTCATTCTCATCAGTAAATATATTTGTAGGGGGGCAATGATATCCATGCTAATGGAATCACTGCAATCGCTTCAGTTTTGAAAGATAATTCTGTTATTACAGCTGTAAGTGCTTGTGCCCATCTCTCGGTGTCTTTAAAAGATAACATGACTTACAAACCATGACTTGTTTTTTTCAGTTGGAAATTGGTTATAATCCCATTGGGCCCGAAGGGGCTAAGGCTTTAGCTGAAGTTCTGAAATTTCATGGGAACGTTAAAGAGCTCATGCTTGGCTGGTGTCAGGTATAATACTTTCCAGAAGTGCAACACTTTATTCTGGGATAATGGCATTTGACGTGACAATGTTTTTTATAGTTAGCTATGTACCCCCACAGTGAAAAATGCAAGTAACCTCCATATGTTTTTGAGAAGGTGCAACAACCCTCTTGAGTGGTGCTTGGGATGATTTCTTACGAGGGTATTTTGCTCCTTCAGTTTATAGGGGTTATCTGCACTTCCAAACTAAAGGGACATAGATTGCTCAATAGCCAAAGCACATGGGTAGAAATTTGGTCACCTAAGTTATCCCTAGTTTTTTTCTTTGACATTCTGCGTGAATGTTTTCTTTTTAGATAGGACCCAGTGGAGCTGAACATGTTGCTGACATGTTGAAATACAATAATACCATATCAAATCTTGATCTGCGAGCCAATGGACTAAGAGATGAGGTATTCATTAGTATTGTCATGTGCTCCTCTTTGTTTGCTCATCTGCGGTATATTAAAGTCATCTTTTGCAGGGTGCTATATGCTTGGCTCGCAGCCTGAAGGTGGTAAATGAGGCTTTGACATCACTAAATCTTGGGTTCAATGAAATAAGGGTATGTATATGTAGTGTATTCACCCCATAATTTCAAACCACAATATCAGGCTGAGCATCATTCGATGTGGTTATCTTACATGGTGCAGGATGAAGGGGCCTTTGCTATTGCTCAAGCACTGAAGGCTAACGAAGAAGTCCGACTCACAACATTAAATCTTATGAACAACTTCCTAACAAAACTGGGACAGGTCTTTCACTTCCTGTGTTCTTATCATTCCTAACTATTTTTTCCAGTAATGTCTGCTGTTGCTTCAATGTGTTCTAAAAGTAAACCAAAATTCTTTGCAGAGTGCTATCACAGATGCAAGGGACCATGTATACGAGATGACTGAAAACGAGGTTACTGTTGTCTTTTAGACAGTAAACCTGTTCAGAGCGGGGTGGCTCAACTTTTTTTGTTTCATTTGATCTATTTGTTATTGCCTAATATAGCAAGGTGGGCAAGTCAGTGAGTTAGTAGTTATCCTTGGCTCCCTTTGTTCCATGACATATAACTTGTATCTTTCATTGAGTGAGCATGGAAATTTTGGTATTTAGAGATAGTTTAATTTGTTAGATCATGTAGCTTATATTATAGTGACCGAGGAAACATGAGGAATGTACATTTGAAATGCAAGTTTGATATATCTGATGCAATGCGACGCAGTATGTCTCTTGCAAATCTTTGTAGTAAACCTCATTTTCATAAATTATGTCCAGCATTCCGAAGCAACTAACAGTTGATGTGGTTGTTGCTGCAAAATTATTTGAATCTATGCAATGGATTAATTGCCTGTGTCAAGATTATGTTTTGGGTCGTACACGTGACATGTAATGGGAGAATCCTCTATGCCTGTTTCTCATTGATGACATATGTGACAATTGCTCTACAAAGAAACACAAAATGCAGGAGATGTTGCGCTTCAATTCTTGTCCCAAAAGCAAGATAATTTAACATTGCGCTTCAATTCTTGCCCCAAAAGCAAGATAATTTAACATAAAACATGAAGAATACAAGAAGATAGACTGTTGCAAATTACAAATTGTGTTTTTGGTTGACATGATTCATGTACTGAGGCTAAATTATACCTACTTGACAACTACATTTCCTAGAGCCATTTGCATAATACAACTAAAGACATGAAGGTTGAATGCATAACAAAGTTCCTTTTGAATTAATGAAGTTCTCATTTGACACATAGGAGTATGTCATTACTGGTACTATGGGATATTTGCAACAATTCAATCATGATATTTATAGGCAAATTGATGGGAAGCTTTTGAGTTTTGGTCCTAGAAATTAAACTGGATGAAATCTCCATGTTGTGGTGCAAGCGTAAACTGTCGATTAAGTCTATTTTTTAATATTTTGTAATTATTGTTGATGTACAATTTTAATTGGAACAATTATTGTGTTCATGTAAAACGTGATTTTATCTCATTATTATATAAATTTTACCGTTTAAAAAAAATTATAAAATGAATAAATGATCATAGGTAAATTGCAAGCTGAAATTATAAAATCGGGTTAAAATAGCTATTTTGAAGTCAACGATTATGAAAATCATATGCGTTTTCATACTTTCCAATCTACTTCACTGGTGTTTAGAGGTGTTGCCCTTGTGTCCTCACTTTCCCCCAAATTCACAAATTGGAAAACAGACAGAACAATTTCACCACAGGAAAATGGCGCCAAAGGCTCCACCGTCTGATCCCAACGGAATGTTCGCCGGAATGTCCGTCTTCTTAATCGAATCCGGCGTTCAAGCTCGTCGACTGCAGGTACTTACTTCTACAGTGTTCTGTTAACTTAGCTGAAAAACCAAAAGCTAACACTCCATATTTTATAGATTTGGAAGCAGAAGCTTGTGCAAATGGGGGCCAAACTCGAGGATCGTATTTCCAAAAGCGTTACCCACGTATTCGCAATGGATTCGAGCTCGCTTCTTCAGCAAATTGACAGTAAAAGCCTCACACGGTTAAAATCAGTAAGCGGTGTTGTGTTTTTTGTTTCGTATTGTTCTAGAGATTATGTTTGTTTTTTAGAGTGTTGTCATTATTTGGTTTGAGAGTGAGTTAGGTTTTTGGTGAAAATGTTGGTCACTGAATTTGCTTGGGTGCCACAGTTGTTTTTGTGTTTCCGTGGCTTTAGTTTATCTGGTTATCAGTTATCACATGAGTTGAACAGAATGGTGGAGTAAATTAGAATTTAGGGTGCATTCTATTGTTCTAAGATCAACATATGGTTAGTTGAAGTGATCTAGTGTAGAAAACTTTAAATATAAGGTGCTTAGTTGCTTACTTGATGTGTGCAAACTTGGGGCAGAAAGTTCTCAGCTATCTGTGGCTAGAGGAATGTTTGAAAAAAGGTAAAAAAGTATCAGAGGACCTGTACATTTTGTCAACCGAGAAAAGTAGTGTAACTGAGGGGATTCATGGGAAGCATATTAGTGAAAGTCACTCGAGTAAAGATGAGGAATCCCCTTCAAAGAAGATTAAACCCTCCCCCGAGAGCTCCAAGACACTCAGAGAAGAAGAAACGGACAAAGTTTTGGGGGATACCCATGACAGTCCCCCAAAATCAGATGTTGCCAGTGGCTCATATCGTTCTTCACATTCTGTGAATCCAGAAACCACAAGTCCCGATTTAAGTGGCCAACAAAAAGATGTAAGTGCTGCCATTTTCTCCTATTAATATTTGATGTCTTTCTCAACTGGCTGAGGGTATTTCACATGATATCCTGATTTCACGATAAAAGAGCATATAGGATATTGCATAAAATTGTGTGTGAAGTGTGTAATATCTATAAGACTCCGCTTTCAATTGTAAACAGGTTGCTGCATCAGATGCGTCATTGCTTTATAAGCCTCCAAATTTGAACCGGAACATAACTGAGATATTTGGAAAGCTTATCGACATATACAGAGGTGAAGATTCTATCGGCATGTCATCTTCACTTCTGGTGACTGGTGTATCTGGGAACATGCATGTTTAGAAGCTGATTACAGTACATTATTTTTATGATAGCCATGGGTGATGATCGGAGATCTTTTAGCTATTATAAAGCTATCCCAGTCATTGAAAAATTGCCTTTTAAAATTGAAGATGCTGACCAGGTCAAGCATCTACCTGGAATTGGGAAGTCATTGCATGATCATGTAAGCAACCCATTATGTCATTAAGCAATAATTTTCTGCAATGGTTGGTTTGATTTTCATTATTAACAGTCTCCAATGATAATTGTCTGGGGTGTAATTACAGATTCAGGAAATAGTGAACACCGGAAAGCTAGCCAAGTTGGAGCACTTTGAGAGAGATGAAAAGGTGTTGTATATCCTCCTGAAACCAACATAATGAATTGTGGTGTACAAATTGTGATACTAGGCTATCCATAAGGCATGGTGTGCTCGTGCAACTTGGTTGTGTGGGATGGCCTACTCGTTTTCTCCGCTTTCAACCGGTGATTCATTTTACTTTTAGTTCCTGAATAGAGACTTTCCATAGAAAGACCACATGTATAGTCTCACATGCATCTTGATATGCCCATCGCAGTAAGTATTAAACTTAGTTCGCAAAAAACTACATAGCAATTGAAATAATTAAATGATTGTATAAGCAGGCACGGACGGACATACAATTGAGGGACCGCAATCGCGGTCCCTTGATTTTGGACATGAAATGCCTATTATACCCCTTCCAAAAATTTAATTAATAGATATATATTTAGCAAGAATGAATTATAAATGAAATTGGTAGAGCTCAGCTGGTGCACCTATGTTCCATAAAGCTTTCCCCTGCCAGTTAATCACAAGTTCGATTCTCAATAGTGTTAGATTTTCCAATCATTTTGTTTATATTGTTTTAGATTTTCCAATCATTTTGTTTATATTGTTTTCTACCATTTACTTGACATTTTTCTTTGTTTCTTTATGATTCAGTAACATTTTTTTATTATTTTTCTCTTTTTTAATGTTCTTTTAGTTTACATTTCACAATCATATTTTATAAATACTTAACTTTATTTCATTTAACTCTCTTTGTTTCTTTATTTTTTCTATTTAATGGTAAATTCATTTACTTAAAATACTTTTAAAAAAAATTATTCAATCTAAACAAAGCTATATTATATCTAATTCCTCATTGTTTCTTTATGATTCAGTAATATTTTTTTTTATTATTTCTCTCTTCTTTAAAGTTTTTTAGTTTACATTTCACAATCATATTTTATAAATACTTGAATTTATTTCATTTAACTCTCTTTGTTTCTTTATTTTTTCTATTTAATGGTAATTCATTTACTTAAAATACTTAAAAAAAATTATTCAATCTAAACAAAGCTATATTATATCTAATTCCTCCCGTTTATGAGCACATAAATTAAAAAATTATAGTCTAAACATTGTTCTTTACTATGTGAGTTTTGAAAACGTAATTTTCTTTAGTCATTAATAATGAATCTTTTTAATTAAATTTATAGTAAAAAATTCGCTACCCCTGATATATATTTCTGCGTCATTCCCCGTGTATAAGCTCTGTTAGGAAGTTCGAGGTTCTCTATCAGAAGGGATTGTTGGATTTTCGCATATCACTGTTAGAGAGATATATCATGTGTTGCTAGTTGTATTGATGGAGATTATGAAACCTCCTAAAATTCTAATTATCCTATCATTAAAAGATACTCTTAATTTCAATCGTATATTGGTTCATACAAGTTGTTCAAATGGTCAAACGTTGTGCGCTAAACCTCCTGGCTTTGATGGGGCAGGGGGAAGGTGACCATATATTGCACTGTCGCAATGAGACTGCACCTCTTGAACACGTGACTACAATCACTGGTCGATCAGCTTACCATTGTGCCAATGCTCAACGTCCACCATCGGCTATACTGTACTCTTGTTTACTGAACAAATCCTTGAACAGAGAGATTCTCTAAGCTCTGTCTGTTCTGTAATTACCAGGTACGGACAATAAGCTTATTTGGAGAAGTTTGGGGAATTGGACCGGCCACTGCATCGAAGCTTTTTGAGAAAGGACACAGGACCCTTGATGATCTGAGAAATGATGAATCACTATCAAATTCACAGAAGGTGGGTTTAAAATATTTTGATGACATCAAAACGAGAATTCCACGTCATGAGGTTAGCCTTTACAATTCCTAGTTAAGGTTTTGCAACATGTGGATTAAAATGCCTAACATGGTTAACTTTATCTATTTTTTGAATTTTTTTAGGTTCAAGTGATGGAAAGCCTTCTTCAGAAAGTTGGAGAAGAGATTTTGCCTGGGGTTGGTATTCCCAATGATGCATTGATAGGACGTATACTGATACTTAATCTTCCATTTAACTTGCAAATTGCAATACTTAACTAATGTTTGTTAATCTGATCAGGTTGACATTGTTTGTGGAGGATCATATAGACGTGGTAAGGCTTCTTGTGGTGATATGGACATTGTGATTACCCATCCTGATGGTAAAAGGTGTAGTTTCTGCTTTAGTGTTATACCCTATTGACATAAGATTTTGAATTTCATTTCTAACAAATTTGATGGACCAAAGTGCCATGGTTTCTTATTCTTTCCCTGTCCGGGCATCAGTCTGTACTCTGTATGGTAGCACGTCTCTTTAAATTGTGCTTTTGTGATTTAAACCTCGCTTATTGTATTAAAACTGATGTTTGTGTGTGCACTTCCTTTCTGCTCCCCTGCCTGTTATGCGCGGCTTTGGGCTTCTAGCGCTAATATAAGCACAAAGAGACATTTATGCACTCCTTTCCAATTAGATGGAGTAGAATCAATTCATATAATTTCCACACTTGACAATTCTTGCTTATTACTGTTATCCTACAAATAATATTCTTCATAAATCAGTACGTGGATGAAGTTACACATGTCTGAATTTCACTTATTATTTAGCCTTGCGTCAGACTACTGCCATGTTTGTCACCAAAAGTCTTAGTTGCCTTTTGGTCCTTTTAGCCAATAGCTTGTAGTATCATTGTGCCCCATTCTCCCGTGCTAACGTAAAAGTGGAAAAAGACTGGGAAGAGTTTGTCTATATCAACTGCATGAGACTGTTTGCTCTTGTTGTTTGCACTGTCTTGTATGCTACTATGCTGGGCAAGCTGTTCTTACTTCATGTTCTGTCATGTAGTATGCTGAGCATTTTACAATAGACTGAATCACCCCTCTTTTCTTCTAGTCATGTTGGTTTCCTTCCCAAGTTTGTGAGGCACCTTAAGGATATAAACTTCCTAAGAGAGGATTTGGTCTTCAGTATCCACAGTGAAGAGGTAATGTTCATTTCCATATGTTCTCTTATTGTTTAGCTCAACACATCAGAGAAAATCTTTTTATCCGCTACGAGGTCAACACTATTATATTACAACCTTTTGTGGGCACCGAGGCAGAAAGCGCCTTTTTTGTTTCTTTACTACAAGTTGTAATGCTATTATTATATTTCCATCTTTTTGTGGGTATTTAACACAAAATGTTCAAGAACTGATTGTACACAGTGTTTAATGTTATATTTAAAGACCTTTGCCGCACAATAATCACATGCAGAATACATTTCAGGCGGCAGATGCAAATATCATTACCTTTCTTACCACGAAAAGAAGGCCTATGATACTTGATTCATCCTTTGATTAGTCTTAATTTCCATCAGCTTGTTACGTTATTGCTTGTTTGGTGTTATCTATTTCCTTTTATCACAGGGCACTGACTCCGGAGTGGACACGTACTTTGGACTTTGCACCTATCCTGGTCGAGAGTTGCGTCATCGCATAGATTTAAAGGTGCGTGTTATGTCTACATTCTTGTTTATACTGTTTCAAAGATATACACAAATTCTATTCTTGCGCTAAATAATATTACCACACTTGTGCTGACAAATAAAGATTGGAACATCACATGTTCATAAAAAAGGTGATGTTAAGTTTGAATTTTGCAAAAACAAAAATTATTATGAATTTCCAGAACTAATGTTTTCCTTGTATTTGAAATGGGTATTTAAGTTTAGGCATTAAGGATGGCTAATGAGCCGTATTATAATATATTGGAAATGAGACAATCAAGAGGAAGAGAGGTGACTGGTTTTTATGGACTATGTATACTTGACAGATCTTAGCATGGTTACCTGTCTAGAAATCTTCTTGGATTACATGGTTCTTCTCTCTCATGATTATTGTTTCCATTAAGTTTTTCCTCTTCTGACTGGTAGAAGTTATTTATCTGCAGCTTGTGAAAGGCTTAATCGGAGGAACATATTTCGATGCAAGTTTTAATAATTCATTTTGTCATTTCTAGCCTGAAAAGATATTCTCTGTCTTGCATGTAGTTGCAAATTTCCGAAATTGCTTTAGTTGTGCAACATATCTTGCAGCATTCTGGTGCCTTATCATCATAGTCAGGCATTCAGTATAACAAAAACAAAATATGTTTTGCAGGTTTATCCAAGGGATATTTATGCATTTGGATTAATAGCATGGACAGGGAATGATGTGCTTAATCGGAGGTTTGTCCATTTTGAATAAGTTCAATGAATTATTTTTTGTTTTCACGTTTCATGACAATTATGCAGTATGCTTTTGTTTGAATTTTGTAAAATTATTCCCATTGGCGGTATTGAGTGAAGTGTCTCTTCCATTTGCCTTCTCTTGCTTTTGATTCATTATATTCCTCCAGGCTGAGGTTGTTAGCAGAATCAAAGGGATTCAGACTCGATGACACAGGACTGTTTCCTGCCACTCAAAGTTCAGGTGGCAAACGAGTAAGACTTCAGAGTCCGTGCTGAAGCTTATAGTATCACTCATTTTAACTCTATTATCATATTGTTTCTTTAGCTATGGCTGTTCACTTCCATTTGGTGTTGTTGTCCTATGTAGGGGAGCAAGGGCAGTGCAAGTTTGAAGTTTAGAACTGAGGAGGAGGTTTTTAATTTTCTTGGATTCCCATGGTACGAACCTAATGAAAGGAACTTATGAAGTCTGTGCCAATTAAGATCAAACCATGAAATGGTTTGTGCTTCTCATTAGCTTAACCTCCGCACGGTTGTTTGAGTTAGAGATAGTCAGGAATAGCTGCTTATGCTCATCTGTTTTCTTCTGGAGAAAGTAAACTGTAAGTAATCATGTAAATTGCTTTTGTGTTTAGTTTTTGTTGACAATGTAACTTGTGTGAATAAGTACTACTCAAAATTTTCTGTAGCATCAACTTCCATAGTATTTTTAGTAGGGTTAATTACACTTACATTCCTTTAAAGTTTTCGTTTTTTAAAAAAACCCCAGAACTTTGCTGCTTATTCCGAAAGTTCGTTACAAAAAGCCCCCTGCACTTTGCATTTCCTTACATCCGTTAACTTTTGCCATCGGTCAATAAGCCGTTAAAAAAATCAACCATCAAATAGAGTTTAAAAGTAAGGTTTGTAAAAAAAAGTTATATTCTTAGAAAAATAATATTTTACATTATTATTTTTATGACGTTATAAAGATTTCGATGGTTTTCAACTTTGACCTCGGGATCTTAAAATAAGATTAATAAAATCACAGACCAACTAATGTGTGAAAGTAATAACAAAACAAGTAAATAATGTGTATCAAATGAACACAAATGACCAAATAGATAATCTTATTACCATAAATGTAATTCATTAAACATACAAATGAAAATTTTTAATGGCCTATTACAAAAAATCAATACATATAGGTTGGAAGATTAGGAAGATGAAAATGTGAAAATTCCTAGTTATTTTATCTTGACCAGCCTTCCCAGCATGACATTGTTAAGGAAACAAATTTGCAGAGGCTTACAGTAGCCAAAATTTTGGGGAACCTGGTGATGGTATGACGAGGGGTGCGGCGGCGCATGGTGGTGGAATTCCCTGCACCATCAAACCTAGGGTCGGATCTGCTCCCGGAAATCCCTTTGACCCTACGGCACTAACTCCATCATCAATTGATTGATTCTTCTTTTTCTTCCTTACGAAATTGATAACCACTGCTTCTTCTTCTAGCACAATTGTTGAATTATTTCTTCTTCTACTGCTCTCTGTGAAAAGAAGAGGAATTTCGGGGGAAGTGATTGGGATATTTTAGTAATTTTCACACTTATTAATGATGTCATAAATGATTTTTGTAGTTGCTGAATTTATTTATTTATTTAATTTTTTTTAAAAAGTCAACAATTTGTGTTGACTAATATTGACTGGAGTTGACTACGTGACCTGTTAGGCAACAAATTTTTTTTATCAAATGATCATCTATAAAAGTCTATTCTTTATTCTTAAACGATCTTTAGAAATTTCATTTACTAATATGTCACCTTACTTCAATTAATCACCTTAATGATTTTAATTTAGTCTAATTATATTTCAATTAAGTCACCTAGTTATTCTCATAACATATAAGAAAACCTCCATCTCACATGCACCTTTTCATAAATAAATAAATAAATAAATAAATAATAAATGATAAATAAATAAATTGCTAAATCAAGTCTATTAATACAATAAATCAATAAAATTTATCTTGGAAAATAATTGTTATTGGCGAAGTTTTCCATCAACATAGTGTGACGGTGGCAAAGTTTGCCTCGGATATGGTGTGCCACTGACAAAATTTGCCACCGACATAGTATGCCAGTGGTTAAGTTTGCCAACAACATGGTGTGCCAGTGACAAAATTTGCCACCGATATGGTGTGTTAGTGGCAAAGTTTGCCCCGAGCGGCGTTGTGTGCCAGTGGCAAAGTTTTCCACCGATATAGTGAGCCATATGCAAAGTTTGCCAAGACATGGTGTGATAGTGGCAAAGTTTGACACCAATATGGTGTGTTGGTGACAAAGTTTGCCCATAGCGATGTTGTGTATCAGTTGCAAAGTTTGCCTCGGACATGATGTGCTACTGACAAAGTTTGCCAACGACATGATGTGCCAGTGGCAAAGTTTGCCAACGACATGGTGTGCCAGTGACAAAGTTTGCCACCGATATGGTATGTTGTGTCAAAGTTTGCCCTGGGTATGGTGTGCTAGTGGCAAAGTTTGCCCTGGGTATGGTGTGCTAGTGGCAAACTTTGCCGCCAGCATGATGTGACAGTAGCAAAGTTTACGCGCCACCGGCATAATGTGTCACTGACAAAGTTTGCCACGGACATGGTATGCCATTGGCAAAGTTTGCCACCGACATAATGTATCAATGACAAAGTTCGCCAAGGACAAAGTTTGCGCAAAGATGTAGCTTAAGTTTTATTTTTAATTAGTTCAATTAATTTTTTATTTTTTTAATATGATAAATCAACAAAATTTGTCCCATACATAGTTTGCCACTGACAAAGTTTGTCACCAACATAGTGTGTCACTAGCAAAGTTTCAACAAACTTCTCACTCTGTATAAGTTTTATTTTTTTATTAATTAATTCTTTCATAAACATTTATATTGCTCATAATATATTTATATTGTAATTAATACTAGAAAATTAGCACGTGGTATTCGCATGCGAACTTTTTATTTATTATTTTGTTATAAAAATATAAATTAATAATTTATATTATCGTAAAACTATTAATTACACCGTAATATTAGTTATAAATGATACTTGATGTGAAGAAGAAGGAGAAAAATGATATTTAATAACAACTAAGTCACCATGAACAATCATTTTAATAATTAAGTGACCTACTTGAAATAAAAAATTGTAATGTTATCTTGGTATTAAATTTTGTGCCTTCGATGACCTTTCAGTAGCTCGTCGGTTAGGCAACTAATGGTAGGGATGTGTAAAAATGTTTGAGGGCAATCAAAATTTCGAACATTAGAAAGGGGTGTAAATGTAATTAGACCTTTTTAGTATACAATGGGGGATTTGCATGGATTCTCTTATGACTAACTGCCTTCTTACTCAATCTTCTGAGTTAGTATCACATGGCTGAGGGAATTCCCAACATAGAAGGACGGAAATGAATTATGCCCGTCATCGGATTTTTCGTGAAGAAGCTCCATGTGTATCTTCAGCTTTCTGTTCAATTCAATGTCTTGCTCAAGTATTTTCTTTTTTGTGTCCACCGTCACATACATCAATGTCTTGGATTATTTTAGAACCCGCCTAACAGGATCTCCATTAACATGATCAACTACATTACTCCGATCATGCTTTCTTGTGCGTTGTTACGAGCTACGAATATTTTAGAGACAAACTGCTATTGAATTATGCTAGAAATATTCCAGTTCATTGGTTGAGAATTGAGATGAGCTTTACAACTTATTTATAGTCCGTTTATAGCTTAACAAACTAAGCTAACATCTAATGTTGGATCATCATTCACAAGATAAGATCTCAGCCATATAAACTCATTATTAGAAATGCTAATCTAAAAATGCAATAGCAAATGACAACTTTATCTAGTCTATTTCTAACAACTTCTTCTATAGACCGCTCTTGTAACATTCCTTTCTCCTTAAAAAATAGCTTGTCCACAAGCTTGAATAAGACATCTCAGCCGTATCATTTCTCCTTCAAAAATAGCTTGTCCACAAGCTTGAATATCAAGAAATTTGGACACCGCGGACTGTATTCTTCATGGTCTCAGCTGGAAGATATTCATATTGAAAATAACTACGTACTGCAACATTTTGTCTTGTCTCATTGTAGTACACTTCTCCCTTCAGCCTACCAGTTTGCACTTTAAATACTTACCAGCTCTCTTTAATGCTCAATACCCTCCTCCGTGACTTTAAGCTATGTTTTAAAAGCCGAGTTGAACAGTTAAGCCGCCCCTCCACTAAAAAAGGTTGAACCGGGATCAGATCGGTTGGGTCGTTTTAAGCCGTTTGCACCCGATTGACATCATAAGAATATTCATATTCGTAATTATATAAATAAGTTTTATGTTAGGGGTCTCTAGACAATTTGTATAGATATAAATTTATATTTTTTAAATTATTATCGATGTTATTATTGATCAAATTGTTTATGTTTTTAATATTTGTGTTATTTTTATATTCCAAGAGGTATGTTTTAATAAATAATACAAATTATATTCTCATACATTTAATTTACATATTAACTTGTTATACATTTCGCTAAAATAAATATTCCAAATAAATGATTTATTGTTTTGTAAAATTTATATAATTAAAATATATTATTCATTTATAGCTTAGGAGAAGGTGGAAAAGAAAGTAAATAGCAAGTGGTGTGAGTGTTATCAAGGTCCAATAACAGACTCAAGGATTTCACAAGTGAGATTTAACGTACATGACTGAACTGAATTGAAGTAACGTATAATTTATAATTAAGCTGAACTGAACTGAAGTGATTTTTAATTAAAGAGAACACAACTTTACTCTACACCTGTTTGACCTGGCAACCATTTCATTCTTTATCTCTTCTTTCTACATCTCTTCTTCTGCAAAAAAAAGAAAAAGTTGAACCTTCTTTTCTATTCTTTCTTCAAAAGATCAGGAGATCTGTTCGGATGGGCATTCACAAATGTGAATTTGTTTAATTTTAGAGACTATCAATTGGAGTGGGAGAAGAAGAAGAAGTTGATGTGAAATAACTAATTTATGAAACTAGGGTTTCTTCATTGTTATTTTCTCTTACAAATCAGCCTTTATGGAAGTTTGTTTGGCGAATTCGACCAGAGACGAAGAGCAGAAACCCAGAACAAAGAAAGAAGAAGAGATTTTTTTTTCCCTTTTTCTCCGAGCCGCCCCAAGCCGGCGGTTCATCGGTTCACACCGACTTTCTGCCGACTCGGATGATTTTTTGTAAACCGATTTTCCCCGATTTCAGGCATTACAAGCTGCGGGTCGTCACCCGTTTTGCGGTTTAACCGGCCGGTCCGATCTGAGTTCAAATCATAGACTTTAAGCATGTAAAGTACACCATGAAACAATTCAAGATCAAGATGAACTTCAAACAATTCAGCATAGCATTCTTTCTGCACGTTCCTCTATCAAAATCAAAGAGGATTTAACATTCTTCTTGCACTTTCCTCTATCAAAAATAGAGTAGCAAGACATGTCTCTTCTTCTTGATATCATTTCTTGTACCAGCTCAAGCATGATCAAACCTGATGAAGCCGACTAAACCTGATGGAGCCTCAAGTAGAATCAAATCAAATGACTGAAATAAAAGCTCAAGCATTTTTGTGGCTTTTAATATCGCAATGCCACCTTCCTCTAACACTTGGATTGCACACACCAAAACATATTTTTCTTGAAGGTCATGGAGATTGTCCTTGGTACACTTAACACCCAAATCAACTCGTAGTATCCATTCAAGGTAGAAGCTTTTCCCCTTTGTTATCAAGTGTGATAGTTTGTTTGTCATAATTCGGAATGACAACCATTTCCCACCCGAACTGTGGATACCTAGAAGTGAACTCGGTTCTTCCTCCACCAGCTAAAGTGACTTGCATAGAGATCTTTCTCGTTGCAGCATAATATAAGAAATTGTGAGTATCACCATTGTCAACCAGTATCACCAACTCTTTATTGCTCACCTTCCAGTGGCGAATCCAAAATCTTATTTCAGAAGGGTCGAAATTTAACTTGCAATTTTCACAATTAAAATATTAATATCGTATTAATATATTATACAATGACATGCATATTTATACATATTTATCATCATTTACTCATTGATATTGCAAAATAATAAGTATGTATGTATGTATGTATGTATGTATCATATATCATACATTTGTTACGATATATTATAAAAGAGAGTATAGACGAATTACTTGATATTCCGAGAAAAACTATGAATTTTTAAAAAAAGAACAAAAGAACAAAAGAAAAACGAAGTTAAAATGAGAATGAAAAAGAGAAATATATATTGCACAAAAAGTAAAAAAGAACAAAAAAAAGAACAAACTTAAAATGAAAAAGATAAATATGACAAAAAGAAAAAGTGAGGAAGATGGGTCTTGAACCCACGACCAAGGAAAATGTATGGGCACTTAGACCGTCCGCTGTGGTGGCGGCTACAATTGGTCGTGGCGAGCGGTTGCTCCGCAACCGATGCCGCCACGACCGATTGTAGTACTGTGGCGACCGTTTTAAAATTGGTCGCCGCAATTTTTCTTTATTTTTTAATTTTTGTTTTTGAATTTTGAAAATTGAATAACGACTATATTTCCAAAACAGATAGAAGACGGTCATATTTTGATGAAACAGATAAAATAACGGTGTGATCAAGTTCAGTTCGAATAGTTTGCGTACCTGTTTCACCAACTTTCTAAGTTCCGATTGATGGAATCAGACCACGTTGAGCTGCCAGTTCTATGATCATATCACGTAACTCATCAAAATGCCTTCGCTAAGTGCTAACTTCCCTTCCAGCTCCGATTGCATTTTCGGCATAGCATTTTCCAGAGAAACTTAATTGTTGCGTGAATTAGTCATTGCCTTATGTAGCTCATGACGCTCATCAAATCGCCTTTCCTGAGCAACATTCTCTACTCGAGTTTCAGAAGGACGAGTACCTGAATGATTTGAGCGAATCAATGTCAATAACTCATCGAATCGACGATATATTCTGAGCATTATTTTGCTCCAATTGACTTGCAATTATTTGCGAAGCTCCGACTACGTCCCTGCCACCGTCTTCTCCAGTGATTCAGATTCGTATAATATTCGTAGTTGTCACCATTGCATAGAGAAAAGAACTTAGCTCTGATACCACTTGTTACGAGCTACGAATATTGTAAAGAGAAACTGCTACTGAATTATGCTAGAAATATTAGTTCACTGATTGAGAACTGAAATGAGTTTTACAACTTGTTTATACCCCTTTATAGCTTAACGAACTAAGCTAACATATACAGTTGGATCATCATTCACAAGATGAGATCTCAGCCATACAAACTTATTACTAGAAGTGCTAATTTAAAAACGCAATACCAAATGATAACTCTATCTATAGTCTATTTCTAATAACTTCTTCCATATACCGCTCTTGTAACATGCATTAGTGCACATTGTGTAATGCAACCAAAATTGTTACTATATTTTACTGAAAAATGTGTGTTTCCATATAAAGTTAATATTATGTTGATGTAGTTTTTAATTACAAATTTAATTAAAATTTTATTTATATATTTAATTTCAAGCTTTGTCTATTATAATTAGTTATCATATTTAAATATTACAATTATTTTGAGTATTATATCTAACTTTAAGTATTATAAATATTTCATGATAGTAATAGAAAATAATAATATAAAATGAAATGGGTAGGTGGATAGGCGTCATGAATAAACTTGATTTTTGTTGTAGTGGTGGGTGAGTTAGTGAGTAGAAGGGTGTGTATATGCATGTAGATAAATTAATAATTTATTAGAATAGTGAAAGGTTGAGTTGTGTGTGAACATGGATAATCTTGATCTAACGGTCTCAAATTGATTTTGAGAACCTTTTAGAGCATGTCTAGCTTAATGACATGTTAATTAATTACTTTTTTTATATATAATATTACTATTTAATTTTAATATTTATTTAATTTTATAATTTTTTAAGCTCGAACTCATTACAGTTCATAAGTTCAAAGATAATTTGTTTCACAAGTTGAATTGTGCTTCAACTTGTGAAAAGATCTGGTCGAGCAGAACATCATAATTTGAGTTCATTTTAAAGATGTTAGGGGTGTAATCATTTGTACAATCTCTAATAACACGTGTGAGACTATGCATATACGTAGGGTTTACACGTTGTGTTACACCTCTAATTCCCTACAATCTAGTAAACTCTTCTATGTCTATCTCGTCCCAAATGCACCTATCTTCGTTGTACAAGGTCTACTCCAAACAGAGTTAAATGGTATAGTACATATAAAATTTATAATATTCATATAATTTGTGAGTAGTAGGTGCATTGACATTGACGAGAGTACATATGATCTTAGTAAACATGGGAGTTTATGTGCAAATACAAGAATGATGAATTGATAAATTTTGCAATTTACATATTTTGAACACCTTGAAAATCTAGAAACAGCGCTTCACAAAATACAATAGAAGAGCAGTAGAGAGGGAGAGCAGATAACAGAAATGGCTGCTTCGGCAATTCTATCAGTAACCTCACTGTTTCACTCTTCTTCTTCTTCTTCTTCTTCTTCTTCTTCTTCTCCGTCATCTCAGCTTCCACTTCCAAACAAACCCTTCACTTCCTTTCACGTTTTGCCCAATACAAGAATAAACAATGCCTTAATCACACCTCTTATAACCAATAATCACAACAGAAAATCCGATTCACATACCAGTTTCATTTGCAGGGCAGAGAAAGAGTATAAATTCCCTGACCCTATTCCTGAATTTGCTGATACTGTAAGTACTTTTCCTACTTGTTATTTTTTCTGTTTATTTATTTCTGCTAAGTGAAAGTGAAAATTTGAGGTTTGTTTTTTCAGGAGACTGAAAAATTCAAGAGTAATTTAGTTAGGAAGCTCACCAAGAAGGGTGAATTGTTCGGAGACTCGGTTGATGAAGTTGCCGGAATCTGTACTGAGGTGATTTTACATCTTTTTGCCATTTTGTTATTGTTCAGCAATACACTTATCTGTTCATTGCTTGATTTCTAGTTTCTACAGTGTCCTTTTCTTTTAGCAACTGTAAGTCTAATTAGTAAGGTTATGATATTTTCAATCTTACGAATTTTCGTAGTTCATACATTGATTCTATGTTTGGGAATGATGCTTCATTGCTTCATTTGGATCTAGTGACAACTGAAGTAATTTGATGGCCTTGAATTTGTTTACTTGGGCTTTGCAACTTCCTTTGATTTGTTTAGGGATTCATTTATGTAATATATAAGCTTTCACCATTTTGCGAGTTTGCTGATCAAATTCATGGCCCTTTGGAATTGATTGCCTTGAGCATTTTATGCTCGAATTTGGAGTTGATTTAGTTTCCATTGTTGTTGTCATTTTAGCCTGTCTTTACTTCTTTAGGATGTGAAAAATTTGTGCAAAAACTATCATCTGTTGTGATTTGATTAGCTGTGGAAGCTTTAGGCATCCACAAACGGAGATGTGAAAATCATTCAAGTGTTGAAAGATAATCATCTGCCACTTCCTTCATGTTCAAGGATGACCAGTCTGTGGGTTGTGATTACACATATGCTGCAATATGATCCACTTCATAGCTTAAATGCAAATATACGATACTCTTGCTTACTGAGTAGAAATTTTAGAAGTTTCTCACTTTTGCTTCTCTTCTGAAGAAGCTGTCCTGCTAAATAACTTGCAATTCTGATGCAATATAAAAATTCGATGCTAAAAATAACACAATTATGCAGATCTTCAATAGGTTCATGCATGCGGAGTATGGAGGTCCAGGAACACTATTGGTCGACCCTTTCATCGATATGGCTGATACCTTGAACGAGAGAGGTTTACCTGGTGGACCTGAAGCTGCTCGATTTGCTGTTAAATGGGCTCAAGCTCATGTGGACAAGGACTGGAAAGAGTGGACTGGCAGTAAGAACTGATGGAGGAACTTGTAATACTTCCTGAGAATTATTAGAGATCTGGTAGTAGCTTAAGAATCTCACTGTTTTGATCTTACTAGTTATAGTAGCTGGCGAAGACTTTGAAAATGCTTAACGTATTCACGTCTTCCATTCCTTTAGATTATTAGCAAGCAAGGAAAATATCACAGGTAGATGCGGCTAAAGTTGTAATCATCCAAACCATGATTGTGGAGAAATTTTGAGTGTATTGCAGCATCAATTTGCTTTTCACTTGTTGTAAATCATCATGGAAGGTTTGCAAGTATACATGCAGTTTCCGAGTTAGCTGAAACACAATCAACTTGCATCATATTATAAGCCAAGGGAAATTGGAGATGCGCTAGACCATTCTATTCACAGTTTCATACTAACCGGAAGAGTACATCTAGTATAACATTAATAATATTTCCTCATCCAGGGAACAAAAAAACAATAGTTCAGCAACAGATCTCATAATTGATTACTATGTGTTAACTATGTCAAAATTTACAGATCTAATATCAGAGAAACATGCTATGTCAGAAGACAGCTTCAGAACTGTTTAGACTGGATCATCCTAAGCTGGAATTAATGTCATTATACCATTTGCCTGGCTTTCTTATATTTGTTTTGAGCGACTGCGCTGTAGCAGTTCTTGCCAATCAATAAAGCGCTCCAGTAACTCCGTCTCCTTCAAAACCAAGCAATCATCATCTTTCCCAAACCAATCATAACGCCTCTTTGCCACATAGTCATAGACAGCATCTGCTAGGGGAGTTGGAATGATCCTCAGAACACTCAGTGCAGAATAAGGCATGGGTAAATATGATAGAACCTTCAAACCAGCTGCAGAAGATTGAGAAAACAATTCATTATCCATCTTAATTTGAGTCAAGGGATGTATAAGAAGCTCATATAAGAGATTATCTTGACTTCTTGTGTTCGTAAAATAAGCTCAGCAGAAGGTATGAGCAAACACCACATAACCAATCAACTGTTAGATTAATTAATTCTCATGAACAATCTTATGTGATCTTGAATCATAAACTAAAGAAAAACGAAAACTAGCATGAAAAATTACCAGTAGAACCTTGATGGTATAAACCAAGTCCCTCAACAAACAAGAAGCGCTTAAGAACATCTTCTCGGTCCAACCCAGAAACCCTCAGGTAAGGCTCTGCAGCCTGTGATTGTACACAGCAAAACTTGATCTTCTTTTCTATATCAGCCTTGATAATCCATTTCACACCTGTATATTAAGAAACAAGTGGTGTGTAAAGATGCTCGAGAACAAGATATAAGAAGCTCATAGCACACAAGAAATATCTAGGCATAGATATTTGTACAACGAATGTAGATGCTGCTACCTGACAATCGATAGCAATAATGAGCAGTTTGGCCAACTTGGAGGCTTAGAGGCTTCACTAGTATAACAAATATAAATTCATAGGCTATATTGCACACATACTGAACAACAATTCAAACCAGAGGTGAAATAGGATTACAACAACATATCAAAATGTATACACAAGCATTTCCGAAATGTGTGATGCTTCTGCTTAATTTTAGGTTCCATTCTTTGTCAAGGTAAGAGTATTACATATTTTTTTACACCAATAAGGCAATAAGATCTCCTCAAGTATATAACATGCACTCTTTGTATAGTTAAGGATGGTATTATACTGTTCGCAACTTTACACTTGAATTGAAATATAAAGGTCATCTAGAGATCAACATATCTATTTCCCAAGGACTCAATTCGCAATTTCACATCTCATAGTAGCTTTTCGACCATCGGATAGCAGGCAAACAGAAGTAAGCTCTTTGGTCAAGTAAAATGGCATTCAGCTAATGCCATCCATAAGCCCTAACACTCAATAAATTTCAAATAAACGCTGTTAACAAAAGTAAATGTAACAAATCTATTTCGCAGTACTGAATCCTCTTTCCAGTAACAAAAAACAGGACGATCGAACACAGAAAGTATCACGCAAAGAGAAGTAAACAGCATTTAGCTACTGAGGCTGACATACATACATAGCCTTAATCGTCAATTATAGATGATTTTTTTGCGGTTAATAAAGTAAACATAGAAAATTAACAGTACAAAAATGAGCGGAATGTTGGAGAGAGAAATGGAGCGAAACCTCACCGGTGTGGCAGAGGTGGCAAACGCCGTCGTACAGAACGACGCCTGGACGAAGCGGAGTTGGCAAATCAAACGTAGAAGAAGCAGGAGCAGCATCAATCGAATAGTCAAGGGGCACCTGCTCAGCAGCAGCTTTAACCGATAGACTCGCCGGATAAGCGTCGGAAATCAACGGCCGCGAAAATGTATTCGAGATCGTCTTCGTCTTCCATGGAGTACTCAGTGTTCGAGCAGCTCGCTTCATCAACACATTCATCCTTCTTCTTCTTCTTCTCTTTCTGTTTTCTGATTCTCTCTCTAACAGTGGAAATTTCTAGAGTTTAGGTGAAATGAAATTTGACCGCGTAATCCGTTTCTCCTCCAACTAATAACTCATAAAAAAAATCCACATTCTTGTCATTCTAGCTGCCTTTAATTGCCAATTCGATTACCTCAAAAGTCGATTTATTCATTCATTAAATTGCTAATACTAGCTTGGTCTCGTGGAGATTTCCAGTGGTTGCTTGATAGCCACTCCATGCCTATTTAACTTTTTCGAGCGACCGGTCAATTCAATATCACATATTTACGTACATTTTATGTAACATCAAACATCGTGTATATACAATAGAGCTTTGTTTACTTCATCTGGAAACTCATTAAATGGTTTTTATGAAACAAAGCTGAGTACAAGAGGTGCGGTTGCCGAACAATGTACACATAATTATTGTGAAGGGTGAAGGCCAGCAGTTAGTTCCCTAGTTAACCTCACTGTCTCTCTGCATCCTTTACATGGTTCACAAGTTAATTCCCAAATGCTTTTGTTTAACTGCAGTCTGGCCTAGCCATGATCCTACTGACACTGAGCATAAACTTCCGACTTGATGTTCATAAACTTTCAGCTATTGAACCGATCAAGGGTAAATTTTGCCGATCAAGCCAAGAAGAAAGAAAGAAGACGAATTTATGGAAAATTTTCATAACCAAAAAAAGACCAATAACTCTCTATGACATACTGACATGCCAACCGAACAAGACAGGTTTATCTACTCTGCTCTTTGACTGTTGAAGTGGCATTAGGTTTTGATCCATATTTGGAAAATACACCTGAGAGCATAGCCTTGTCTCTTACCTTTAACCTGCATAAAGTAGCATTAACGAAACGTAAATTATACTACGTATTTGATTTACCAGACAGAGTCAGAATAGGGACAGCAAGAAGATATGAGAGTTCACATGACATGATAATGTGGATTACCTGTTGGCAGAACCTAACTTCTGAATAGTGACCTTTCCATTGGATGGTATGGCTACCTTCTTCTTCTTGGGCTTCGCTTTTCTTTCTTCCTTCTTTATAGGAGATGAATTAGCTCTGGATTCTGCTCTGGCTACAAGTTCTTTACTTGTACTAGACTCTGAGGTAGACAGAATTTCCAGATTGGCTGTATCATCTCCAGATTGTGCTGAAATATGTTTTCCTCCTTCTGTATCGTGATGTTCCCTCGAGGTGCTCATGTACTGAGAATCCAATGAAGAGATATCCAAGTCCTCATCAGAACGCTTTACTAATCGTTGACGAGGAATGTGAACAGCATTTACTGGTGGATCACGTGACGGCTTTGGCACACTGGGATCCACCATTTCACATGTTAACTTCTTTTGTTGCTTCCCAAAGCTAATCATTTGGCCAGAGAAATTCTGCACAAACCTATCAAGCCATAGAAAAGACCAAACTCACTTTCAATATCTTTTGCTTTTAATCACTAAAGTACATTTATTGAACCAACCAGAAGTGCTAATGAGACTCAGTCCATTCCAATAGGCACCAATGTAATTTAAATAAATATTCAAATCAAGGTACTTACAAATTATCTGAATTGCGAAATCAATTTTATGGCCATACTCCAGAACACGGATTACATAATCGAATATAGCATAAAGTACAATAGCATGTGTTATGTAACTTGCTTGTTATTTATGTGGCGTAGAAAGTAGAAACCCAGTGTGTTCAGAATCTGTACAGAGTTCCTGAAAGCAGTAAGCAGTAAGCACTAAGCACTAAGCTCAAGGTTTTGCTTTCACACATCAAAAGTAATGCATGGAGATCTAGGACAAGTTTCCTATACTATCTGGTCTGATCATCCATTTTTTTGGCAAGAGTAGAACACAGCTTAAAAGCAAAATAGGAAAAATCAAGTTGTATTGGAGTATTATATATTCTCACTAGCAACATGAAGAAGAGAGATTGACAGAGCTCTCTGGTGTCATGTCCTCTCTCTACGTTTAGTTTCAGGTGCATCGGCAGATATGTTAAGAATCTTTGAACATGAAATCGGAACACCTTGGCAACGGAGAAAAAAAAAAGATAAATAGTTATATATATACCTGCGGGCCTCATCATCGTATTTGAAGTACACGAAAGCAAGTCCTTTGCAGACTGGATCCCTCGTCTTTTCATTTCCGGCAACAACAGGGACTATGTTGAGTAAACCAGGAACACCTTGAAAAGCCAATCGAAGATCTCTATGGATGTTCTTTTTCTTTGGAAGATTTACCAAGCGCACCCGAAATCCCTCCTGAATAGTGGCAGAAGCTGCAAAAACAAGGGACAATTTGTCAATTGATATTCCAAATGGGCTTCTTCTCATTAAAATATGTCCATGAACTGGACAAACTAAAACAAGTTTGCAATGATATGTTCATAAAGCGAATTATTGCAATTATTAGGAACAATAAAACTCTGGACTAGTAATAAGTAAGAGTAGAAAAGTAAAGCCTCTGCAAGTCTATCGTCTGCACTTTGCATATTCATAGAAATGCAACGATAGACTACGAAATTTCAAGTTGAGAGGGAATCAATACAAAGTCATGGAGCACTGGCAGAGTTTCTAATGCTGATGTAGTAATGGAGATAGTAGGACCTTCCGAGTATGGTTAACACAACTGTATAATATAACAGTTTGTTCTTGAATGTAGAATCATGAACTTGTTCCAAACCAACTATTCTGATTGATGGTGAATCTCTTCTACTAGAGGGCTCCACAACAGATTTGTACTTTTGGTTTTGTATCAACAACCATCACCAAAAACATGGCAAGGGCACACAATCTCAACTTTGCTTATGAGAACTCAAGTATAAGGCCAGGCATCTATATCAGATTTAAAGATACATGGCGTTGTGAAAAAAGGGAGGTGTTTCTCCCTTTTATGTGTAGAACCAATAGAAGAGATATAGTGTAAAAGCAATTACCTAGACAGGACAGACAACGTCATGCTTGCACTGAAAGAACTTCTACAGTTACCCAACTCCACTCCTAATACTTGTTCAGAATAACATGGCCAAACCATTCAAGATGCACTTCATACATAAATGCAAGCTATTTTAATCATATCCAGCATTTTCAGTTCTAAGCTCCATAAATGCATGAAAATGGCATACACATCATGTTATCCTAGTGAAGACAATCATTTATCTCCTACTAGATGTGCTAATGATCTGGTATATCAGATAAGCCAAGACTCAATCACAAGTCACAACTACGGTTTAACGTCCACACGTCAGTACGTCACTATTATTGCCACAAAAACCTTATTATGATAGGAATAATTTTGGTGTTTGACTGTAAACAATAAAGTACAGACGCACCGGTGGAGATACTCAAACAGAGCATGTATGACACATTATCACGCAACACTAATGCAAGAAGTAGACAGTAAATCTCATATAATCACTCCCGAATCCCATCTTTTACCAACCCTAATGATATAATTGTTTAATGCAGTATTAACGGAAGGCTGATCAATAAATGCAAAGCCGTCCAAGAATGGAACTATACACATGATACTCAGGTTCACCCTTGCTTTACTCTGTTTCTAGACATTAATCCGACCAGAGAGCAAATAAGGGGACCAACTTATCGCTGCGCCAAGGCCCACCCCTCTTAACAATGAAGAGAAAACATTTCGAAGTAACTGAACTCTGATTCCAAGGCCGGGCTGAAAAAAGTTGGAGTACATAAGGATAATTCTCCTAACAGATGACTAAGCCAACTACAAAAGGCGTATTCAAGCACTCTAACATAACAACAACAGAATCATAAACTCCTGAGAATAACTAAGAAAAACATATAAGAATGGAGAACGAAATGAAGTAGCTGATGAAGAAATGGTATACCTTTGGCTAGTTTGTTCGCACCGGGATTAATAGGATTATTCTTGAGGTTATTGACATTGGCAAGTTGAGCTATTCTACCCTTCTCTATTTCTTCCATCAGCTTATCCTCAATTGATGTATCATACACTTTGCCCTCACCAAACCCAGGTGGCCTATTCCTAATCCACTTCTTCATATTTTTCAGAGGAATATCAACCTCTTCATCATCATCACCACCCTCCTCCAATTCACCATCATCATCGAAAAACTCATCGAAATCATCTGGGTCATCCTCTATTTCAGGCGGAGCAAAGTTTCGATTTTTCTGGGTTTTTAAGGCATTTGAGTGAAACCCATGTTGTAATTTGAACGGAGAAGCGATGAAATTGAGATGGGTGGAGAACAAGAATTGGGGTTTGGGGTGAAGCTGAAGGTTTTGGCAAAGGGTTTTGAGCTGTACCTGTGTGGGATTACCAAGACTGAGCATTTTCACTGATTTCTTCTACCCTGTGAAATAATGTGTCAATTAACAGACAGTATTTGAATGTTGTGTCAATCAAGCTCAGTTCTGTGGATAAAGCTGGAGAATGGAGTACTGTGATTCTGTGAATGGCTTGTACTGGTTAGACCGCTTAGATACCGGTCTGGTCTTACGCACTTCTTTTTACATAAATTATAAGTTTAATACATAATGCAATCACAATCGAATGTGCGTGTGTTGTTAGGTTCATGATGTACCTTGAAATTTTAAGCCACATCTCAGAATGTAACTTCAAGATGTACCTTGAAATTTTAAGTCACATCTCGAAATGTAATGCCTTAAACTAAATTATCATGTTAAATGTACTAGAATGGGGAGAAAGTGGACAATATTGAAGTTTTGATACAATATGCGTCTTGATCATGCCATCTTTAACATTAAAAATTCAAGTGTCACGACCACCTTCCTCGGGTTCCCATCCGTACACTTTCTCATCCTCTGAGAAATAAATGCAGTCGTCCTTCACACACTTTAACGAATCCATCATTGTTGAAACGTTATTGCCCGAGAACAACGCTCTACCACCCAAATCATTCACTTCCTTCCATACATAGGGATACTCAGAATCTATTTGGCACTCTTCCAACTTGAAAATAGAGAAGTTAAATATTAGTTCTCTGTAGTATTTCACACCCTCAACTTGAATTTCTTCGCGATGACGGGATATCATCAATAAATGTCCGAATGATTTGACCAGATAGTTCTGTGACGACTTTCCGCAACATAGGAGTTCAGGTGGAGCTGCATCAATCTGTATCGCTCTTGGGCCATGTTGACTGTTAAGGTCACAGACACACAAAAAAGCATGGACATTCATGGCGTAGATTTTGTCATTGCAATAGACAACATCATAGTAAAATACATTGGACGTGGGGCATCAATGTTAGCCAAAACACAATCTCCTTGTCTAAGAAGCATCTAAACTCTCCATATATAGCCATTGCTATAAAATCATGGCCGGTTCTTGGACTTTTGGACAAGACGACCTTCATTACAAATGTATCAACAATGTTCTTGGGTATGAAATCCTCATCGTACTCGTACTGATATTTAAAGGACAAAATATCAGGCAACCTGATTTGCTCCCTGGAGATAGGGTGTAGAAGATTAACTTGAAAATCATAACCGATTGTGACCAACCATCATTATCTTACTCCCATACACATTTTATGGGTGGCTTATGGTAGTTCGAATTCATGTATTCTTGAGGACGAGAAGCTGTAAAATCGACGCATTTGTCTACCTTGTGAGTCTTTAGTTTCTATTGGTTCCCGTTTGATTTTTCCTCCGTGTAACATGTCATAAAAATATTAGAATATGATTAGTATATGATACAAATCATCTCTACATATTTCAACAAGAGTAAGATACAATATAACAACACTTACATTAATTTTTTCAATGGAGATTAGACGTTGAACAAGTATTGGAGATTGATTCGGATTGAATCTTGGACGAGACATCGGTGAGACCACTTCCCCTTAACCACAATTTGCCCGTCTTTCTATGCTTTAGGCCTACTTGAGCAATGTGCTTCCAATGTACAACGTCCAATCACAACTAATTTTGGAGAAGCAACAAAATTAGTTCATTCGAACCTTTTTCAAGTGTTAGAACTCTCTTAATGTTTTAGTGTATGCCTACTATGCAAAACTCTACATACGGTGAGCTAAGGATGATGATTCCAAAGATGAGAGGGAGAGGAGAAGATTATATCCTTGTTGTGTGTTCAAAGTGGTGGAGAAACACCTTTATATAGCTAAAAAAAGCTACCCAAAAGTACCAATTTAACACATGTACTAAAGCCACAATAAAACCTCATTAGAGGTTTAATACCATGAGTTACAATTTTAACTCATATTATTTCGAAAATTAATAAAATAAATATTACAATTGGAGTAATAATATGGAAGAAGTGTAAAAGACTTCTTCTAGAATATTCACATAATATTCATACTTCCAATATATACTTTACTACATCGATCCAACTTTTATTCACACCTAGAAGAAGCATGCCCAAAAGTAAACCAACCCCTTGGACCCTTTTTTTTTTTTAATGAATTTTAACTGTATAAAGTATACCTTAAAATTACTCTTTAGACATATTTTTTGTGTATTTAACCCTTTTTTTAGTTTTCGCCCATGTATTACATTATCACGTAGTTTACGCAACCCACTACGTGATCAACTAAAAAATATGTCAAAACAAAAGGTAGATGACATATAAAATTTTACAAAGAAATTAGTACGTACAATTGGTACAAATGATTTCTCAATAAACCAATTCTCCAACAGTTTTATCTGGTGGCTCCAACATCCTATCCCAGGAACGACTGTTCAAGTTAAGGTTCTTCCGGTAGACTGATGAATCCTGTAACATAGCCCATGGAAACGGGGGAGGTAAGGATGGCTTCCTTCCCTAGCGTATCAGTGACTGATCACCAAGATTTGCAAACCGAACAGAAGGAAACATAATCTTCCATATTAACAAGGTCTTATACGCTGACTGATCACCAAGATTTGCAAACCGAACAGAAGGAAACATAATCTTCCATATTAACAAGGTCTTGTGCGATAAGAAGCAGCATTCCGAGCAGAAGACCGCCCGCCCAGTCGATCATGGTCATAGATTAATCACGTAGCACTGCAATTAAAATTTGAAAAGATTATGTGTTGAATATACTCTTGATTTCGTGAATCTGACTTTGTGAAAGGAATTGTTTATATTACTAGAATTATAGGGTGGCTTAGAATGGAATCACAAGTGACAATTCACATACATAAAAAAATATGATCGTAATAAAGTTATTTAGTGTACTAGAATCACATATGTTGCGATATGTTTAGAGTTCTACCTTGATTAGGATTGGAGTTGTAACACCCGAATTTTAATTAACAGAATTAATACGTAGGAAGAGTCAATTAGAGTCTAAACCTCCCATTCCAAATCAGAACGTTATCCTACTAAACCTATAAAAAGAAAAGAGAGATTCTAAATTAAAACTAGTCCTCCATAACTAGGTTTGACAACAATACAGTACATATTAATCTTCAACAAACATCTTCATCACAACTATGAATAGTTCCTCGATATTGTCTCATTCTCCTAACTATAAGCAATTAACATACACCATATAACTCTATAATTATCACAAATTCAGTCCAGTCGTTATTGAAAGAACATTTCGGAAAGCCAAGATGTCGGATCTGGTGAGCCTGAGGAGGGGAGGGGAGGGGAGGGAGAGGGAGAAAGGGTGGGATTTGGAGGCCCAGGGAAGTCAGTGATGTTAATGGTGCTGGCGAGGAGGGATCACAAGGCTAGGTTTTTGGTTACACTTAGTCTGGAGGTGTTAACATTCCTTAGCTTGTTTAAATCGGGTGGCCACCTCCATGAGTGAAGGTAGATGATGAACCTAATCATAAACAAGTGCATGTTTGTTACTCAGATCATCAATTCATCATTAAAGAATACATGCACGACTACTAAAAAAAAACCATTTTTTTACAACTAAATGCTGTCAATGAAAGTAAAAAACTGTCACAATACAACAAATATTGACAGCTACTTGTCAAAGCGAGCTGTAAGTACTCAACATGTAAGGCAATTGAATAGTTTTTGACAAAATGTCAAAAAAACAAAGTTAACTTTGACAACAACTTATTACAGTCAGCTGACACAAATACATTGAATGCTCACGCGCCATTCCTTCACATATAATAACAATATCCTATTATTTACAGTTGCATTTACAACTAGTTGTCATAATTTGTAGAATACACTACAAAGTACAAACTAATGTGAAATACACTAAATATACGTTTATAATATTGACAGCTAGTTGTCATTATGTACATTCTCTTACACCGTATACTCCTTAATATTTTACAGGTTGCTGTCACTAACTAAGTAAATATATATTTACAGAATGCTTTTATAAATTAATGAGAGAATTGGTAAACTATAGTTACCACTACAAAAAACTAAGCCTTCAGCGATCCGTCGTTAGTCAGTCATATACAGTAATATGTAGTAAACATATCTTTCTTAGCTCTGCTATATATGTAGTATGTATTATTCATGCTTGTTAGCTATAATCAGTTATAATTAGCTAATGAATGACATAAATCAGACATAAACATGTATAATTGGCCATAAATTAAACTAAGGTGAAAAGAGCAGAAATTGTGTCTTTATATGCATCAGTATCTACAAGTATATAAAGAATTAAAAAAAAAAACCAAATCACAGTATAAGTGATATGCAATTTAGTGAACTTACAACAAATATGTAGGAGGGTAGCAGCCCGATCATTTGAAGCTAGGCTCGGGGTCGAATGTTAAGCCATTTCAACCTTAACCGCATCTTTCCTGATTCAGACACAACTTTACGTCGAGCAGAACGCCACATACCGAGTGATTCCTCGTAATATTCCATTTCTACATCATTTAGGCCATGGACACAAGGCAATCTGTTCGATGCAATCTTGTTTGCATGCTTCTTCAATTCCTTATAGACCAGCTCTAGGCTCTCATAGCTATAGCTTTTCACTTCCTTGGCATCATCAAACCAAGTTATAAATTTGGGCCGACAACACAACAACCACCCAAATAGAACTGCAGAATCGCATGACACCGGAGACATGTATTCTATCTTGAGGTTCTCCACAAAAGGTGCAGCTTTAGGGAAAACTGATATGATATTGCTCAAACTATAGAGACCACTTGATAAGTTGATAACAAGAGAAATTGTAGACAAACTGAACTCTTTCAGAATATGTGAAATCCTATAAAACCAGTGGACAGAGACATCCGCCCTTCTGTGGATAAACTTCAAATCAGACTCCCAATTCACAGAAGTAGTTCTACAATACAGTAGGTGGGATATGTTCTGGGTAGTAAAACTAAACTTGTGAATATTTGGAACATTGATTTTGGCAGGTTCTTCACCTACATGAATCAAGCTCAAGTACCTGAGTGAATCGCTTGCAATTTTTACATCTGCACTACCCAATGGACGGCAACCTCTCAATTCAAATTCTTGGAGGCAGGGAAATCTATGCGAAAAGAATCTGAAAAACTGATTATCTACTTTCACTCGACCGGCTATCTCCAAAGTGATCAAGTTACAATACTGATGCAGCTTCTGCACATCAACTACTGATCCGTCTCCGTCTCCGTTTCCTTCTGCTTCTCCCCATTTAACCAATATGCTAGCTCCCGGAAATGTAGTTGCCCTCGGGTGTAGGATTCCTTCAACATGAAATCTTTTCAAGCTCGAACGCAACACACTCAACTCAATCTCCGTCAAACCAGCACAATCCACTACCGTCAAGTCCTCGATTAAAGGACAACCCGGTACAACACCCGCCATCATATCATTCGTAACATGAACCCTGGTCAAATTAAGTGACAGCAGATTCGAACACGAACAGAGTACTTTGTGTCCATCAGTTAGTGGGAGATCAATCTTCCCATTCGTTATATTTACGGTTTTCAAACAATCCGAGGTGAATACTTCAGGAAGTACAGTATAGGGTTCAAAAAGAGTAAACTCAGCTAAGTGCGTTTTAAGAGTAAGATGATTGAGATCCAGCAATAAAGCATCGAAAATCAATTCATGAGCAAGCAAAGGTAATTCACTAGTGTTCATAACGAGACTGAGACTATTTAGTTTGAGATTTTGATCTTTGTACCTCTTGATCCTCTTTAGTGCGAAAATTGGGAATTCTTCGTTTCTAAGGAAATTGTTGGTGTCCAACGAAAGATCGGGATTTTCGGACCATGATGTGTACCACTGTTTGGATAGCAGAGATGTACGGGCAGCTTCTTTTTCGTCGAGAAATGACTGTATGTGTCGAGTTATTTCATCGGGGAAGAACTCCATTTTCACATACGGCGATTTCACCTGGAATTGATTTCACTCTGTGTGTGTCAGTGTGTAGGGTATTCTCAGGTATTCTAGGGATTAGAATAATATATATGTCATGGGCTTCACTGAAAACATGATTGGGAATTTGGGCCTGTACTTCTAGTCCACACCATTCGGAATTGGAGTCCGGGAAGGTTAGAGTAGCTAAAGCCATTGGAATTTCGGTTTTACTATATATCGATTTGTGATCTTTGATCGTGATTTTTGTCCTTAAAAAAGAAGGGTTATCAAGATGGCGGAAATGAATACCATATGAGACAAGAAAGAGAGCTTCAAAGGGGAAGTCGCATAAAGTAATGGATTAACTTACGTAAATCAATAGTTCAAACTGCATTTTAAGGTAGGGCATTTCCTATGCTCTGTTTTTTAGCCTCTACATTACGACCCGGATCATGAAGGCACTTGAAGCCCAACCCTTCATGTTATGGGATTGCGTCACTCCACTCGTGGTGACATCACTTAGACTTGTTCTCCCGCCTCGTATGCACGCTAAGGATCAAACAAGGAAGAATAATAGCTTTATGTTAATCTTCACTGCTAACTAGAATTTATTATTTACTCGAACATTTTCTCGCGTTATTTGCTCGTTGATGGAAAGTCTGAAATGACCTAGACAAAAGTAAGAGTTTGAATACCACCTGAGCTAAAACTTCGCGCGTTTGACTCGTTTAAAAAAATAAATTAACTTTTTGAGTTTGGGTAATTGCAATAGTATAATTGTCGCACGGATATGTACTATTTTTTTGGTGTGGTTTCTCGCATTAATAATTCGAATCTGATACATACACTTTTCTTTTTAGTATCGTTTTTTTTCCGTGTGAATTCATATTTAATGAATCGAGGAAACTTTAGTGGGATTTTACATAATATCAAAGAATAAAAATGAAAGAAATCCTAATGGTAATTCATGTACTAAATGTTGTAAATATATGATAAGTGGCTTGTATAAAAGAGCAAAGATGACAAAGCATACCAGTACATCACAGTATGCACCCATCACACTAGCAGTTTCTATTGTAACCAAAAACCAACTTAAATAGAATAAATAAAACATCTGTTGTTCTGCATCACCTCTTGTCTGTTCTCTTCACCACCGTTTTAGTTCCATTGCAGGGCGAAACAGATTCGAATCACCTTCACTTGCTGCAGATTCGTAAATGTCAATTCTGGAACACTTCCTTTTCTCTACATTGAATGCAATCAGATGATTCTCGTGAGCATTTGCAAACAATATCCCCCCATCAGGCAGCACTGAAACAGGATTGAAACCATAATAAGACTCCAACGGACGAGGAAGATAGATGCTCTCTATGATAATCTCCGTCCAAGACTCTGCGACAGCATATTCTTTCATGAACCATATATTAAAGCTAAACTTTCGAGCTTGATCAATCAGACACAGGTGGTTTTTATAAGTACCCAATGCACAACCATTTACATTCACACCAGCAGGCACCAGAAACTGGCCCGACTTTTCCTCACTGATCTCTAAGGTGGATATGAATCTGGGAGATCCTCTATCTTGAGGAATCCAATTAAACGCTCCGTTACAAACTACAATCTCATGTGAACTGCTAAAGGTAGGCAATCTTCTCCAGTTGTCATCAATGCCAACAGTGAGAATATCAGCCTCATTAATGGGGTATGCTCTCGCTGCTAGTACCTTAAACTTATTGCCAGATGGATTGAAACCAAAGTAGTAGTGCGGTGGGTACCATTCCGGCATAAAGTGATGGCCGGGAAGCTGAATACACTCACCCGTGATGAGATTGTGAACATATAGAAAACAGACACCCGTCTTAGCGATTTTGAAGCAAAGACAGCCATTGCGCAGGCCTACAAATTTAAACTGGGTCTGCAGATTTTCTGGCAAATCAGGTATCCTAATATCAACGGTTTTGCGAATGCAATCATTCCCTTCCTCAGAGATTTCTAGCATAGAAAATTTTCGGTTCCAGGAATTATAAACATAACATTTATCATGTAACAGGAGCTTAAAATTGGATGATTTAATGTAACATTCAGAGAAATCAGGTTCGGAGATGATGTTGCGCCATTCATTACACACACATTTACACAACGTGACAAACTTGATAGGCAGTCTGAAGAAAATATCCTGTAAAATCGGAATCGGAAGCTCCGAAATCATACAGTCGGAGGGTAGATTATTACTCACCCCACCGTTCGGAAGGTCTCTGCGAGCCTGGTTGTTATTTCTTCGACTACTCATGGCCGGATGGTGATTCAGTTGAGAATGTCACTAATTTACGTTGCCCTTGTTTTGTTTCCTCGAATTTGGTATCATAGATATATATATATAACTTCAAGGATACCAATTACCAAGGGTGGGTAGGATACCAATTACCAGGGTGTGTAGATTCCTGATTCCTAATTCCTAATCAAGTCGGACTTTCTCCATTCCTACTCGTTTAAAAGTAGAATCTCCAGGTCCCATAGAATTTGAATTTTTTTACGGTTAACAAATTTTAACTTTGACACTATTTAATAAACTTAACTGAAAAGATAGCTGATAGTTGATTAAGTAGTTTTCTTTTCAACAAATTAACTTGATTAGTTTCTCAAACTAGTTAACTTTTCAACTAACTTGTTTGAAAAGTTGTGCATTTACGTAACTGAGTGTTTTATTAAAAAATACTCATGAAGCTTAAAATCTAGTGGTAAATATAGCCTTTAGCATGAATTACTTTATATAGTAATGATACATCCGAACTATTTCTATGGCTAAGTTGGTTTCGCCTTTGACTTTTATTTCTTTTTATGTCTTTCAACTTATACTTACGCTCCCGTCCTCAGTTCATTTGAACATTTAAGACACTTGTAACCTTTGTAATATGAAGTTGTATTTAAATTTTCTCTTTGAAGACCGTGGAATTGAGCTTTCAATGAATGGTTCGAACTCCACATAAGCTTCAAATTTGGAGATTTTACTCCATCTATGGTCTGACCATGAAAGCTCGAAAATAATTTACTCTTTCAACTTCGTCCACTAGAGTTCTGGGTAGTTATTGTAGATGGTATTTTTAGTTTAATATTTTTCCTTCAATAAAGAAATGCGTATTTTGTGACTTTTTTATTAATATATGGACTATGGTTAATTTTAGATTGTTTAAAAATGTAATATTCAGTTGCATTAATTGAAAATGCAAGATTGTGATTAAATTAAATTAACTCAATAGTTTAAAAGTGTTATAATTCAAAGATACTTACGTAGTATATTAAATTGAATAACCTGATTTATAATCAAATATATGATAGATTCGATAGTATATTAATTCATATAACTTATATGAGTATATTAAATCGATAATTATATGCAAATGTTATACCGTCTACCACGCCGGTATAGTTTAACCATGAAACGTGAAGGAAGACGTGTGATATATTACGAGAAAACAAATAAAAGAAGATAACCAATAAACCAAAAATAGCGTCTTCTCATAACTATTTATATCTCCAAACAAGAAACACAACAGATAGAAGAGAATCTATAAACCAAAGCCCACACCCCTAAAACCTAGCTCAACAATTATCCCTCCGCCTCCACCTTTTCCGGCAATTCTCCGACGAATATCCGGCGATAACAAAACCATAACCATGTCTACTTCAAAATGACATTCAACTGGCGATCGATTTCGCCATGTCTCTAGCCTTCTCCGACCTTCTATGCGACGAGGACTCCACCTCTGTCATCTCCTACTCCAATCACCTGCCGGAATATTCCAATGACTCGCCGGAATATTCCTCGCCGGAAACCAGTGAATCTATCGCCGGCCTTCTACAAGACGAGGCAGATCTTATCGGTATCAGCTCCGTTAAAACCACCATTGATTCCTCCACTAGAACCCAATCCATCTCGTGGATGCTTAAGGTATGTATATATTCCACTTTTGTAAAGTCGAACTATGTTATCAATTAATATATTGATAATGCGATAATATGCATTTATACTTATGCGTCTATGTTGTTAATGAAATGTATCAGGTGCAACGATATTACGGATTCGAACCATTAACGGTGTATATGTCAGTGAGCTACTTCGATCGGTTTCTTCACTGTCATAATTTACCGGTAAATAAATGAAAATACTCAAGTCACGATAAAAGATATGCTGTAAATTCTCATCATGACTATTGTTTTTTTCCTTTTTAATTGAATTTTCAACGCTGTCTAATTATTTTCTTGTTAAAGGAAAAAAAGGTAAAAGGAAAAATGGGATATTCATTCTTCTTAAAGTGTGGGCAAAGAAAGTATTTTGTTTTGATTATAAGACGCTCCTAGGTACCCCATCTCCATTTAAATGCAAATTTTCATGAAAACGACTTTTAGTTAGTGGGAGTTTGAACTTGTCACATCTGCTTAATGTCAAAGTTTGTTATTACGTCTTATGATTAGTGGATCATATAGTTAAACTATTACTACCAATTATAACTTCCTTTTAATTGAAATTAACTATTCAGAATATCTTAACTAATGTGGATATTCCACGATCCATTTGATCCGATTCATACTAATTAATGAGCTCTGTCATCAATTAAACTTTATTGAATTAAACTGAATAGTTTAAAATATAACTTGAGTGAAATTGAACTTAATGTACCTGAACTGAATGAGTTTTCACTTGAAGAAAAGAGAGCATTATCTTTAACATTATATTAATATAATTGGTATAATAATACGTTCATTTTTATGGGTGGTAGAAGATTTGTTTTTGTACTAAATCAACTAATAAAATTACATCCATATCGATCAATTATATTTTCATCAATTGTAATTTTTCAAAGACAATTTATAGTGATTTTTACGATTCACCCTACTCTTTTAAAGCTGTCACGATCACGATTTATGTGACGAGGTGAATCAAAAAGTAAAATACAGTATTATCTGTCAGTCACTTATTGAGTCAAGATCGTTCTAAAACATACATTAATTTGATATATCGTTCCTCAATGTGCCCAAAAATCCATAATGTGTACACACACGTCCACTTGATGTGCTTGCTTTCGGTAAAGTTGCGTCCATTACTTTAAAAGCCGCCATGAAATTCGGCTCTCGTTTTATGCATGTGACTGCATAGATAAGAGCCTAAGACCACTTTGATGAGCTTAATAAACAATTAAACAGAAGATTACACACATAAAAAACTAGATGAATACTTTTTCCTTTCTGTATGTACTCCATTACTATATCTTAATGATAATTAGTACTTGCCTACTGATAATGATGACGGAGTTTAGCATGACCGTTTGCATATTGTAAAGCATGCTTGTTAAACATTAATTTCCGTAAAAGTTTATGTTGGTAAGAGACACTGAAGGTCCCTTTTGTCTGTTCCTCTGGTTTTTAATTGACAACCATTACGCTAACTAACAAATCTTTACTTGTTTTATTATGATTATTGCCTAATTATATATGCATGCTTCTTAGTTTTCGCTTTAATCTTATTGATAATTAGTATATTATTGTTGAATGATAATGCAGAAAATGAATGGATGGCCGGTGCAACTACTGTCCGTCGCATGTTTATCCTTGGCTGCTAAGATGGAGGAACCCCTAGTTCCTTCTCTTTTGGATCTCCAGGTATTTATTTATTTTTCTTGAAATTCTTGGATTTTAGTTAAGTCGAATTCTTGTATAAAGTGGGCATAAGCATCTTATATGTATTTATGTTATATTGATACGATGTTGGTTTCTTATTACTTGTAAAGATTTAATCAACGAAGGCGTTTTGATTTTATATTTTGGTGAATCGATAGGTAGAGGGGGCAAAATTTATGTTTGAACCAAGAAATGTACAGAGAATGGAGCTACTTGTTCTAAGGGTTCTAGATTGGAGACTTGGATCTGTTACTCCATTTAGCTATCTCAGCTATTTTGCACTCAAAGTTGACCCTACTGGAACCTACACTGGATTCCTTACATCCAGAGCCAAACAAGTTATACTCTCAACTGTTCAAGGTATCTTCAATTTTCATCTGTTTTTTTAAATACTATTATTATGATATTCAAAGATGCAATACACTAAAATTGTTTATTTTTGGAACAGAGACGAGCTTGCTCGAGTATAGATCGTCATGCATTGGAGCTGCATCAATTCTTAGGGCTGCAAATGATCTGCCAAATTTCTCCTTCATCACTGCTCAACATGCTCAGTCATGGGGTGATGGACTTCTAAAAGTAAGATCTCAAGATCATTTATACCACTTTACTTTGCTTACCTCTATGTTTGCGGATTTACATAGGAACGTCAGTTCGTATTCTTCAAGTTCTGATGTTTATACATTTACACCTAAAAAGTATTATCCTTGTTCCAAAAGTACAATGTATGAAAACATTATGTACTATATGTTCTTGCAGGATAACATTATGAGCTGTTACGAGTTGATTCGAAAGGCAGATCTAATCAATGATAAGCCAAAGAAACAGCCAAAGGTGCTGCCACAAGTCCGAGTCATGACCCGGACGAGTTTCACCTCAAGTGACTCGTGCTCTTCGTCCTCCTCATCGTTGTCACCTTATAAAAGGAGGAAACTACATAACAGCTTATGGGAAGATAATGACAAAGATACCTCTGATTAAGTGGGGAGGGTGGTTCTAAAAATGATTAAAAGAAGTTTAAAATAAAAAATAAGTAAAATAAAGTGCTGTGGTCCAAAGCTTGCAAGAATCCTCAAATTTTTTTCTCAGAGGGTAATGAGATAAAAAGATTGACATTGAGTGATGTAGATAAGAGGTAGATAATAATGTATGTATATGTAAAAGAGCCTGGGAATTTTTTCTTATAAAATTGGTGGGCAAAAGGCATGTCATCCATTGAAACATGATGAATGTCTTTGCAGATTCCCTAGGGGGAGCGGACTATTTTTTTGTGTGAGTGAGAATTGTTTTTTAAAGTGGAGTCATGCAAAATGGAGTGAGTGGCAAAAGTGATTGAATTCAAAGGTGCCATTTGATGGTTCTCGAGTGGGACCAAGTTACTACATCAATGGGGTTGGCAGATTGAGAGCATTTAGTGGACTCGCCAAACTCTGAAATTATGAAATAGACTGCAAATCATGTGTTCGAGTATCTTTATCGAATATGACATACCGAAAGTCGGAGATAGTAAGATACAAATTGAGTTCGGTTGGATGATTTGAAGTGTTGAGATCCAAGTCATTGCCATCATTGCAATATGAGTGAGCTCTCCACAAATGTAAAATTTTCCTTGTGGATTTGAGTGAGGTGCACAAGCACATCTAGTGTGTATGCACATGATACGTGTGAATGAGTGGTTTAAGGGAAATGTCCCTTTTACTTTGTTTTCATTTTCTTCTTTCTTTCAGTCCTAACCATAAATACTGGACTAATAATTTTTTTGGTCGTGCTTGTACATGTATATGATGGAGATATGCATGTTCTGTTTCTTTTATTCAAACTTGTACTTGTTTTGTAGGAGTATTTTATCGTTGTACGTAGGGCCTCCTCGAGTATAATAAGTTGGGGACCAACGTATGGTAGTACAAAAGGTATTTGGGGCCTAGTTTGATTTTTACAAGACGGGTGTTTTTATTTGGCTGAATCCTAAATACTGTAATGAAATCTTTGGACATTATCTTTGTAAAAATGGTTGAAGTTGCCTTATTTTAAGACCCACAGTTTCCAGTGCCTGTGCAAGGCATGTGATGGACAGATGAGATTTTGTAGCTTTGCATTTTGTTTCATTACTTGTTGTAAAGGTTGATTCTTATATCAAAGGTGTGTCAAATTATTGCACTGTGCATATGTTGGATGAGACTATGGGTCATTGGAGATGAAGGGTCCCTTGAGCAATAAATAAGGAGGATGAGTCTATGGTGGTGGGTGAAGTGTGACCCATTTTCCTGTCTCATCTCTCCTTGTTTTCAGAGACACCTATACTCAAATTTCTACCCTTCATTGGAGGATACATTGAAATATAACAATCAAATTGAATCGAAAGACTTTGGGGATGGCGATGGGTCATGAACATGGTGTCCGGGTATTAATAATATCTCTTAATTTTTCCTCTGTGCGCATATGAAAGAAGGTTAGTATCAGTCTGACTACTTAATTTTCTTGATTTTAAGCGTGATCATTTTTACACAATTCTGTACAAATTCAAACTCGAGCAAAAACCCAACCTGAAGACCACCTTCACCAATTCAACCCGAAATTGGTTGGCACCCACATTTGATCCTGTCTCGCTCTTAATCTGAAACTACTCGACCAAAAAAAAAGATAAATTTGCAATAATATATGCAAAGTTATTTTTGTTTGTAAAACAATTCGACCAGGTAAGAGTGGGTGGGGTACCCTAACCGCATCCAGGTCCGATAAAAAAGTCGTGAAAACACATGAAATGATATTACAAAAACAAATTTCCACATGCTTTTGTACTATTAATGGATCGAATAAGGGTCGGACACTATCCGTTTAAAGTACTGATTCCATCTTATTTTAATTGGATAAGATGAAATTATGAGGATTATTAGGCCACTCCAATGACCTTGAAGTATAGACAGCACGGGCGGGCCAATATTGAAATTCAACTCTTAAGTCACTTTCATCTGCTCCTCAACCTAATTTGGGTTTGTCCACGAGTAGTCAATCATGCATGCAAATATGCAATGTTTTACTTCGAAGATGTTTTAATCCTAAATCTACTACTAAAATATACTATCATATGAAACATCAGAGATGAACCATAATCTCTTAAGATCTGCATCATCTATATAAGGTTTCTGTGCAGTCTAATGAGACACAGAATAGAGCTGGAAAAGAAACTTTTAAACATCGAGCAACTTAACATTTTAAAATCCCACTCCAACTTCACCACCTGAGGCATGGATGTCTTAGGATCTGTTTCCATACCATTCATCATTTTTATATACACCCCCATTCATCATCGAAGGTGCTAATCTGATTTTCGCATACGTACATAGATCACATTATCAACAGAAATTAAATAGATTGAGATTAAGATTACCACATAATTTCTGTAAGGTAAAACATGCTATCAGATGCAAAAAAAGACCATTTCATTATTGGAACCAGGAATCAAGATCTCGTCCTTCTGGACTTACATTCAACCTTAAGTAAACAGACTGAAATGTGCATTTACGTAGAAACTAGAGTAGATGATCAAAACTGATAGGGCGATGAGCATTCAACTAGGAGAGCACATATTCATATGGAAACTGTGTTAAATGAGAAGGAGCGTGTTTATCTGTGTACAATAAAATCTAATTCAAATTCCAGTTAATTATTGATTCTTCCACTCACATCTGGCAAAGACTGCAAGTCGCCATTCGTTTCAAATCCAAGTTCTGACATGTCCTGCTTTGCCATCAAATTCTTGCTCATACGACATTCCAGGTACTTCTTAGAGAAGTCTCTGCATGTTTCAGATTTGTGGCCGGTTGACTTCAAACAACTAATATAGTCTTTCTTCTGCAAGTCACAAAGATGCATATGGTCCAAAGGGAATACTCCTTTCTCCGGTGGCACTGGTCTTACCCCTCTGTTTCCACCAAACGCTCCCCCTGCACTCATTCCTCTACTAACGGCCTCTTAATGCAAGAACTACGAGTTATTCTGGTAAAGGCAGCTTATGGTGAGAACAGTAGATGCTTACAGGATTAAATCGAGTAAACCCCTTGCTAATGAAAAAATAATCAGCAATCAGCATAGAATTTCAAAGTTAATGCGTAAACATCTCACAATTGAAATTGTTACTATCATGAATTCATAAATTTGCAACTGCAAGGAGAAGCAAGCAAGACATAACAAGTAACGACCTAATGTAAACAATAACAACTCATCTCCCCTCCCCTAAATCAGACAAATTAGCATATCTAAAAACACTGTTTTGATCCAACCAGATAACAACTATGCAAACTCTTATACAAGACTTGAAGTACGATCCTTCTTCGATCAAGTTCGTATCTACTCATACACGCCTTCCTTCATTTCCAACGAGTCAGCAGTGGCATTACAGTTTAGTACCTAGTATATTTAAGGTCACTCGCAAAAGTTACTTCCACTGTTTCTATCTGGGTTTACTTATGGATTGACAATGTGCATTTACGAAGAATCACCTTACTCTGCAATCAAATAATGTACTAAAAACCAAAAGCTGTTGTTTCTAAATTCTAACCTAGTGTAACATGAATGAATAGAAGAAGCTAGAATTAAATTCTATTTATCATATATGTTACTGGCTTATCATCGTAGTTGCAAATAAACTAAGAAATCGACGTTTTGATTGAGAAAACAAATCAGCAAGCAACTTCAAATTGGATACAAAGTTACAACCAGACGAGCAATAAAAAATCAATTGCAGGATCATGTGTCTATGAATCAACCTTTGAGTTCATCAACGTATTCCGGTAGCTCAATTGGGTAAATGAAATTCAAAATTAGGGCAAAATTTACCTGAAGAGATGGGACTGAAACGACGACGTTGGATACTTTGACTAGCCGGAAAATAAGTTCAGAAATCAAGTAGCTTGTGCCTGATTTGACAGCATAAAATCGATCCGCTCTCCGAAGCCCAAGTCCATAAGTAATATTCGAGATCAAATTGGGTTGGACTTGGCCCAATTGATGATTTCACTTTAGTGAATCGGATAATATTGCACAAGTGTTGAATTTGGCCCAACCGCCCAACTACTTGTTTTACAATCTTTAAGCTTTTGCCGCGTATAACCGATAATATTCATATCAATAACATGTGAAATTCAAAGTAAATATACTTTGTTCTGGAGCAAATGTTCGAATGATTGACATATTGATAATTACATGTGAGTAATGAACACCGAAATATTTGTAATTGTTTTATGATGCTCAATTCAAAATCGAAAAAGTTTAACGTGAAACGTTATTGAAGATCTAATGGTATCCCGTAAATGGTATTAATATGTGGGGACAATGTAAAAAAAACATACAAATTATTATGAAAACAATATAAAAATTCAATTGAAATTGAATTTTTTAAATTTAAATTTAAAAACAAACACTACTATAAAGTTTTCAATTTAACTTTTTACTAAAATTTTAAGACGTTTCAATTTCAACATTTGAAAACACTAAAATTTAGTATATGAATTCACGGATAATTGTAATCGGGCGAGAGATTTTTTTATAATAACCCCATGTTTATCCAAAGGTACAATCCCGCACCGACCATGTTGCAAGTGGAATGGAAGGAGTGTTGTACATATCTTCTCGTCAGACAAAGGGGAACAGAGCTCGAGACTCTCAGAACGTGTCAAACCGCAAATGGCAGTCGACCTCAAACATCGACACGTACAATCAAAACCATTCACTACAAAACTCCATTTCCGAAACTTGAAAACACACATCTTTCACTTGCATTTGCATAACCTATTAACACACACAGAACCCAAAATCACCAACTAAAATTAACCAGTAAACCAACCACGATGCAATCACCATCAATTGCAATCTCATCTACACTCCCACACCATGACCAGCAACAACCAATAAGGCTCAAGGACAAGAAAGTGGGAGAGCTCATACAAGACAAGAAACGGCTCATAGAGGTGCCGTACACTGCTTCATTAGCCGACACTGTCAACACTCTCATTGCGAACCGAATCGGGGCGGTTCCGGTTGCGGCGCCACCGGGTCACTGGATTGGGGCGGGTGGGTCGATGATATTGGAGTCGGATAAGCAAACGGGTGTGGTGAGGAAGCATTATATAGGGATGATTACTATGCTTGATGTGTTGGCTCATATTGCTGATGAGGAGGCTGATGGTGGTATGGATATGGAGAAGAAGATGCATGTTCAGGTTTCGGCGATTATTGGCCATTGTTTGGAGAGTCTCAGCTTGTGGACTATCAGCTGCAATACCAGGTTGATGTTAAGTAAATCTTTGTTATTGTGCATATTATGTGTTTCATGATTTGCTTCTGTTCATTGGGTGGATGTACTTTTGATTATATCTGATGGGTAGTGTTATATCGAGACCCTCTGATTTAAGATTGAGTTGTAGTCAAAATGAAAAATGTTAGGCTGCAAAACTCAAAATGAGGAAAATCCCCTGAAGATGAACTAGTATCCTACTGTGCTTTCCATCAAACCGCCATGATTCCAATATATATAAAAAATCCGAGAGCTTAGGCTCTCTTTATTAAAAAAAAAAAAAAAGTATCCTACTGTGCTTTTCACTTGAAGTTTCACATCTATAAATTTATGCAGAATACCCCTTCTATTGCTTTACCTCTTAATTTCGTCTCATAAAGAAGGATTTATGGAGAAATATGGCAAGGTTGGTCAAAGTTTAGGTGTAAAATGCCTGGTTTATGTTCTGTTTCCGGTTTCATATTATGTTCTTATTAGAGAACTAACACCTTTCGAATGTCTGAGGTTGAGGTTTAGATGAGATGTGTCAACTGGCAATGCGAGTATAATATTTTTAGGGATAACCAATTTGGTGGTTTTACCATATGTCTCGTGCAATATAAGGCACGCCAATCCCGGAGCAAATACGGCTTGTATGATATGTGGATTGAGAAGCCTCTGATCAATAAACATCCTAGGAGCTTGCCGAACAATTAGCTAGAAATTTACCTTGTTGTTGTCCTTCCCTAAGTGAAATTGCGAATCACTACTAGAGTATAAGTCGACATGTACAAGTTTTTGTATCTATCTTCTTAGTGCGGTTTTTTGAGCCGAGTCGAGTATTTTGATACTCGAGCTCGAGCTTGAACTCAACCGGCTTCAGTTCGGCTCGTTTACAAAACGAACAAAAAAAACGAGCTCGAGCTCGAGTAACACGTAACGAGCTCGAACTCGAACTCGAAAATATACGATCTTTATCTATAAAAATATTAAAAATATGCATGACAAACTATAATTTATTAAAATAATTACTCTTAACGAGCTTTACCGAGCCGAGCTGAGCGATAATGAAACGAGTATAAAATCGAGCTTGAGCTCCGTTCGAAAAATCTTATCGAGCCGAGCCGAGTCGAGATTTACCGAACCGAGCCGAGCCCTCGGTAAGGCTCGACTCAAAAAACAACACTATATCTTCTATTACTACTAAATACATTGGCTGTTACATGTATCTATTGAGTCTGAGTGGAACAACTGAGATAGACTCAGAAATCAATCTCCATTTTAGAATGCTGTCTATAGGTAAAAAACCCTTCCTTTTGGCAGTCGACCCTTGCACTCCGAACCTCTGTGGATCATCAATAATTTAGTAGGCATCAGTATTACGTAATTTACTAATTGTTGTACTGTGCAATGCAGTATACCTGACTGTATGGAAGTATTTAGCAAAGGGATTCATCGAGCTTTAGTTCCGGTAGACAGTCACGATGAAAATGTATCTGGAGTTGAACTCACGGAATCTGCCTCGAGCTATCGTATGCTTACGCAAATGGACCTTCTCAAGTTCCTCAAGGCGCATGAATCTGAGCTTAAAGGCATCCTGTCACGCCAGGTGGAAGACCTAGGTGTAGTGGGCAGTACTGTTTTCGGTGTCACAGATAAAATCCGAGTTATTGACGCTATAAAGTGCATGAACTCTGCTGCACTCAATGCTGTGCCGATTGTTGAATTGGGTGTCCTTGAGACTGAGCATGGGAATCTTATAAATGTATGTTCCTCTGTTTAGAAGCTGAAATATCTCCTCTGTATTTCTAATATGCCTTTTGATTTCAGGGGAAAAACCGGAAGCTTGTTGGGTCATTTTCAGCCACGGATCTACGTGGATGCCCAATATCGCAGCTGCAATCTTGCTTGAACATGAGTACTGTTGACTTCATTGAGAAGTGCTCAGCCACTCCACATCACGAGGCCTCCGGGTTGAGAACTTCCACTAGGGAACTCGTCACTTGTCGACTGGAATCAACCTTGGGAGAAGTGGTGGACAAATGTCTCGACAACCACGTGCACAGGGTCTGGGTTGTAGAGGGTGCAGGCTTGCTTACTGGACTTGTATCTTTAACTGATATAATAAGAGCGGCTCGATCTTGGTTACTTTCCGGACATGGCTAGGTAGTCATGGGGTTGTTTCACTTACATGCTTTTAAGTTTTCTTCTGTTCAGTCTGTATGATGTGTGGAGAAACACTATCTGATCTTTGTAGTAAAATGTGACATTTTGAGTTGTAAGTTAACTATTAGGTGGATGACGGTTTATTCCATGCTTGGACATGGTATGTTTGCACTTTCGACATAAATACGCAGCAGCACATACATGTGAAATGTATGGGTCCTTTCTTTCATGAAGAATTTGAAATTTCACAAGTACACTTAGTAGTTAGTACTAAATTTTGAATAATTGCAATTGTGAGTCCTCCTTTTCTTCCTAACTTCCTTTTCCGACCATTACAATTTCTCTCATTTCATGCATGTATGTCCTCCAACTCACTTTAAGTACTATCTTGTAGCTCGGTTTTCTACGAAAGGATTTAGAACATCACATTTATAAAAAGCATGAAAAGAGGCAACATTACCATTATAATAACAAAAAACGTAGAAATTTAATACATACGAAAATTGAGAAAAAGAAACCTACGGAATATATACTATAAAAGTCGTTTGTCTGTGAGTTTTATCTCGACGTCATCTAATACACCGAATTAATTTATCTCACAATATTTCTAGATTTCAAATCAAATCAAGAAACGCTTCACTCGATCATTTCTTTGAAGAGTTTCATTTTCTTTCACATTTGGAATCACATAAAGGACTACCTGTTGAAGTTGAAGGAGATCGGATTTCACTGACAAAGCTCTGCAAATTTGTAAGGTACTGATTGATTGACGCCACTTCAGTTTTTTAATAGTTTCATATGAAATTTCAGTTTGATTACCCGTAAAGAATTTTTAAGTGCATTTCATATAAAACCAAAGTCATGCGATAGATTCACCAAATCTATTATTTCCAAGTATACTCATTTAGATCTCTCCATTATTGTGACTAGATAAGTTGTTGATTCAGATTCACATATTAATTGTTGAAAATAGTTTGAATGATACTGTTTTGTTTATGTTTTTTGTTATGTCTATGACCTAACCAGACGCATCGATTTTGTTATGTTTTTTTATGCAGCATTTTTAAGGCGTGGAAATGTCGAATGTGAGGATCAACGAGTTCGAAGATGGTACGGGAGTTAATTTTTTGGATTACTTGCCTGATGATGTGGTATTAAACATAGTGAGCAAGATAAATGACGCAAAGATGTTATGCAACTGCACACTTGTTAGCAAGCGCTTTGCCTCCTTCATATTCATGATTAAATCGGTTTCTCTGAGGCTCCCCGAAATTGATGCCGACTCGTTTGAGCTGTATTCCGATTTCCTTCAGGTTACACATGAGGTACTCTACTTCAATGATGACGAAACCTTCTGGCCTATCGATCCATCATCAGCTCGAAAGATTGTGAAGATAATAGCGTTTCTCAGGAAGTTTCGGGAAGTTGAATCTATTGATATAGAGTCTCCATGTCCAAGAAGCCCATGTGCTTCACCATTTCTCAAGTGGAAGGGAAAACTGGATAGTCGTGAGCCTGTCGTGACAGGCTTGGTTGCCATAAACCCAACTTCAATGTACAAGCTGGCTGATGAAGAGGAACCAGTCGAAGAAGAGGAAGAACATATGTTATCTACTATAGATACGTCGCAAGATGATAGCTTGTATGCTCTCATATCTTGCACAGAATGGCTGTTCCTCATATTTTCAGTTGTGAAATCTCATGATTCTCTTCGGAGGGTGACTTGTGCAGATACTCATAGACATGGGACGTTCGTGATTGAGGCAGAACAAATTTGTGAGTGGAGAAGACAACTGATACATTACGACGAACATCCAAGAGAGTACTATCCAGGGGAACTGGGAAGTGGATGGTGTAATGAGTTGCATTTGCCAAGGACTGGATACATGTTGAGGAGAGTTTCCTTCATGTTTATGGATATCCCGGTGGACGGAGTATTTGATGATGGATTTGAAGATACGAACTGGGAATATGGCGACGACGAGGCGGTTCTTCATGAGGTAGTGAAGGCGATCATAAATGTAAGCATCTCTTGCGATATATAACCTCAGAATTTGTAAATTTGCGCTTCAATTGCGCAATGTTTTTTGCGATTCCTTTGCGCAATGGTGGTTTGATAACAATGAGAGTTCTGTTTGTCTCTTGCTTTTGTAAACTATGAGTTCTGTTTGTGAATTCACCTTTCTTGAATCGTAAGTATGTAATGTAAGTTAAGTTCGGAGTAGAGCTCAATGTCTCATTTTATGTTATTAAATTCGACTGACGATGAACTTAAATTATCTAATGAGGTTGAATCGAAATGAATTTAGACAACTTCATATATATATATTTTAAATAAAAAAGAACACTCCTTCCGTTCGTGCAGAAACAACTCTCTTTAAAGATATGGGAATTTTTTTTTTTATCTAGAAGCATGTGTGTGTAAAATAGGTTTTTCTTAATATGTAATAAAAATGTATATTTTAAAATATATTTTTTAAATCTTTTTTAAACAATATAATAAGTATTTTATTGTCATGTTAAAGTGTCATTATACTTGTAAAAGTGACGTTTTAAATTTACAATTTATTTAACACTTCTTCTCGATTCTACAACAATATAATAGGTCTTCAATTATCATGTCAAAGTGTCATTTAACTCGTTAAATTGTCGTTCACTATTACACTTTATTTAGCACTTCTTCACTATTCTCCATCAACTGGCTAAATGTTATTTCAAATTTTCTCTGCTCACAACCTCACGCCATAAGCAATACTCCTTCAGAGTTTATACAGATGCAATCCAAGATATTTTTCTAAGAAAATTGAAAACACTTTAAAACATAGTGATCGTATCAGTTTAGGTGAATGTTGTGGTTGTTGATTGGTTCAGACAAAGAAACCAAACTTTAATTGTTTAGATGATGTAAATAATTTTTTGGATAGTTTTAGATTTTGGTTTTTGAGTGTGTATTGCACCCATTAACAAGACCGAAGGCTTCCATGCATATGTATTTCATTTTTGGACATAAGTATTTGTATTGCGTCATTCTTTTTAAAATATTACTATATGATGGATAATTATATATTTGCGATTATAACTATCTCGTATAACCCCTTAAACTACTAGATGTTGAATGCACTTCACACCTTATAAGGAATAGTAAAAAAATCTACATTTACATACAAATTACTCATTTTAAGTAGGTCTAAGCCAACTTATCCAACAAAATTCCGCTACTTTCTAAAATAACTTGTTTACACAAATGTGTAGATTTTTTTTACATTTACCCATCCAAAACACTAATATCTCATGAAACATAATGTAGACACCGCACTAAGCGGTGTATCATTTCTAGTTTAATTAATAAGTAAGAAAGATAGTCCATAGGACTGCTATAAATAGAAGGCTTTGCATAAGCCGTAACCAAGTTAAGTCGAATGTAATTGTACCCTATCAATTGTAATCGAGTCCTTTATCAATAAAAGCTTCCCCTTTTCTCAATACACTTCTTACTCTTTACAAGATAGTTCCTCCATACACTAAACACGATCCTGCCCAAACCTCCTAAGTGGTTGTACATGCTATGTGAGTTTACCATTTAATTTTTAGATGAAAGCATATCATATAATCTTTTCATGGTTGAATTCTTCCGTGGTTGAATACATTTAAGGTACCATTTAAAAAAATAAAGAATAAAATACTTTGTGGTTAAATTCTTCCGTCGTTGTGGAGCTTCCAGATCCGGTATGATGGAAGCTCAACGACGGAGCTTCCAGATCCGACAACTTGGGTGCTCTGTCGAGGATGAATCACTTACAAAATCTAAAAACCCAGTTCAAAGGTTTATTGTAGCAAATCGTGTTTTTGAATTTATTTATTTATTATATATATAAATGTGAAATATATATTTTATATTTTTTAAAATATTATTGAATTATATTAAATAATTGATACCCATAAATTACGAGAGAGTGACACGTGTCCCACCTTTTTTATAATTCAATAATTTTTGTTTTTTTATTTTTCATAATCTTTATACATTTTTTTTTGTAATTTAAAATTTAATTTTTTCCCTCTTTCTTCTTTCTTTTAACCTTATTTTTTTATTTTACAAAATAGGGTTGGTTTATAATAATTAAAAATATGTAGTGAAATTTGAAATTGTCAAAATTTATTTTATTTGCAATTTCATCCATCAACATTTTATAATTTCAAATTAACACGTATCACTTAATTAAACTGTCACCTGTCACAGGGGTACCAAAATCAGACAGTGACAATTAAATATATATTTTTTAAAAATGTCACAAATTTAAGTATATTTTTCAGAATTTTCCCCATTCAATTATCCATCAGACTCATCTAATTTAAACTAACACAATATGAATGTTACTAAAAAGTTAGAAGATAAAAGTGTTGGGATAGGTACTACCATATATCGACACTCCAAAGTCTCCAATACTCTTTCACATAGCAATTTTCTCCAACCACCATTGACATGACTTGAAAAATGCAACAATGCAGCCTTCATTGACCAAACTACTAGTATGTGAAATTAAGCTACAAATCTTGATTTCAGTCGTAGATTTAGGCAAGATACGCTCACCATCACACAATACATAATCCCATTATTCTAACTCTTTCCGTCCAGATATAATATACTTTACTTTTCACCCGTATTCTCTTAAATTTCTAAGAGACGAAGATTGGAATCGGCGTACATACAACATCATTACTATAAACGTAAATATTGGATGAATATTTATTTATATAATATTATTAATATTATTTAAAATAACATATTATACTTAACAACATTAACCCGTTTCTCATAGACTCGTATCCCTCAACAATGCAAATTCTTTCAGGCATTCGTACATTACCTTTTACTTTTTATTTTATAAATTTTCTGAAAACGAAAAATATATATTAAAGGAAAGAATGAAATCATGAGAGGGTAGAGTTCCATCTATATAACACAATATATCATAATATTTATATCATAATATTTCGTATTGTTTTAAATGTTATATCATATTAATTTTATTCATTTAAAATTTTAAGGGGCTATTTTGCCAAGCATTTAAATATTCCCATTTGACTCGATTAATAGTGATTTGGCCTAAAATACACTTTAAATACCTCCATTTTAAATCCATTCGAAACACAAATTCACCAAAATCAATTCAAATGTCCATTCAAATGCCACGCCAACCGGTCTTAAATATCCTGATGCAAAACTCGGAGTAATATAGTGAGTGAGGCCCTACATCTCGTGCACTCCGTCATCCAATAATAAAACCTTACCCATCCAACAAATAACATACACACCCAACCCACATATAAAACCAAACCCAATCCAACTATCAATTCTCCAACTTTATCATATTCTTCACTCCACTCACTCCCTTTCTAATGCTGCACCTCCGATGAACGGATCAGCCACGCGCCGTTCAGTCACTTCCACCACAAAATCCTCACCGAAACCACCAACGAACGGCCACTATACACCCGAAAAAATGACGAAAAAGAAATCGTCCTCACTCTCTAACGCTCATTTCATGAACTGGTCATCGTCTGACATATTCGGCATGCCACGGCACCACCCGGTCCCGTGCATATTCGCCGGTATGCTGCTTCTCTTCATGGCGGTGGAATACACGCTCCGAATGATCCCGGCCAATGCCCCGCCTTTTGATCTCGGTTTCGTGGCCACGCAAGGCTTGCACCGGTTGTTGTCCGCTAGACCCGCTCTCAACACGCTTCTTGCGGGACTCAATACGGTACTTTAATTTAGTTAGGTCAATTAGTAGTATTACTTATTATGTGGTTGAGATAATGTGCTTGTCTTTTTGCTTTTTATGGATGGTCCATGTGTTTTGCATGTCACGCTAACATGACCTGTGTTGATGACTAATCTAGGTTACTGTTCCATTGGTCGGTCTGTTAGACAAAAATGAGCTTGCTTATGAATTTAATTAAACAAGATTAGTATTGGGGATTTCCTTCACATAGTTTCGCTTGCTATGTCAGCAATCTTTGATTTGGTATATTCTAATGTTTATGATGGCTACCTTCTAGGCACATCCAACATTATGATATATATGATATTATTTCGGATGTATACGAAATGTTAAAAGTGGTATGGGGTAAGACCGTACCATGAAGGTTTGAGAGGATGTGAACTCGCTAGACATAAACACTTATAACTAAGACATTTGATTTTGTGACCGGTGATTGAACTGCTCTTACCAGAGCGTACGTATTCAATTTTAATCTGTTCGAGCGATCATGTTACTATGCAAATTAATATGCATACAATATCTACAAAGCTACGAAAGAAATGGATTCAACATCAAACAAATGCCATTGAGGTAAAGTTAAAAGTGATGATTTATAGTAGGAGCTAACTAGAATAGTGGTATTACTATTACAGGTATTTGTGGGAATGCAGACAACGTATATATTGTGGACGTGGGTGATAGAGGGGCGACCAAGGGCCACCATCTCAGCACTCTTCATGTTCACATGTCGAGGAATTCTTGGTTATGTCACGCAGCTCCCATTACCTCAGGTACTGCTAACCTAACCTTCCTACCGAACTATTATTACTCCAACCGTTCCAATTACTTCTCACATTTTAGTCCATTTCAATCTGATTGAAAATTCTTTCTCAAATTTTATCACTCGTACTTAGATCATTCGACCTTACACATTTTAAACTATTTAGATATTTCACTCTTAAGATCCACATCATGCGTCTATAAAATGTTTACACTAGGACAAATGGAGATTTATTTATTTGATAATTCTTTCCACTATTATTCTATACATAACTGCTACAATCTACAATACTAATATTTGAAAAATCTTAGTTGCGGTACAATGTCCATTGTCCACCCATCACTTATAAAATGTTCAAAACAGATTCCTCTGTCACTTTAATTACTTCTGAAGTTGGGACAGCAAGTAGTACTAAAGTAGGTTACCGACAATCGGTACACAGTTTATTCTAGTTCACGTTCTCTATTTTGCTTTTATAAGAAACCATTAGTTTTGTCACTCTGCACTTCTAGTCAAATACTTTACACCTTTCGGTTCATTTTCGCCCTAAAAAAGACAATCACCAAATATTGTATACATTAATTGTCTCATATTCTTTTGAGCTTAGGAGCTAACCAAACAGACTTACTAGGGTCCTGAGTTCTTGGTAACAATGTGTTGAACATAGATGTGCTTGAGTGCTTCTATTGGTCTTCTTCTAGCTACATTCTATTGGTCTTCTTCTAACAATGTAGCGGTCCGAGGATCGAATAATCTAAAAGAATCTCAACGATAATTTCGTAATACAAGTAGTACTAACTACTAAGGGATATAATCTTTTGGCAGGATTTCTTGGGGTCAGGAGCTGATTTTCCAGTAGGGAATGTTTCATTCTTCCTGTTCTATTCGGGTCATGTTGCTGCATCAGTGATCGCGTCTATAGACATGAAACGAGTACAGAGGTGGGAGTTAGCATATATGTTTGACTTTCTGAATGTTCTGCAAGTCATAAGGCTGCTGACTACAAGAGGTCATTATACCATCGACTTGGCTGTGGGGGTTGGGGCTGGGATTCTGTTTGATTCACTAGCTGGAAAGTATGAAGAGTGGAAGAGAAGAGAAGGTAAATTGAGTAATGGTACCATGTGAAGGTCACTCATTTTAATGGTTTCTTAAAGGTGTTCTGCAACTTCTCAAGTGTAGATTCTCACATCACATGTTCAAAGTAATCTGCAATGTATTTGAACAGTTGGAACAGAGGTTTTGTTTTCTGGCAAGAAGAGAATATATATATGTGTACAAATGACTTTTATGTTTGGTTGCCAAATGTTATTTATTTACCATCTCATATGTTTCGTTTCTTTAGAATCGATACTTAAGTTTCGAGGCAAACCTCACATGATCAGAAAAATTTATGAGATAACATGTTTGGCTAGAGAAATCGGCTCTAACTAACAAAGCTTCTCTCTTGTAACTGTAAAATTTACTTTTGAAGTATTATATACAAAACCCTGAATTGACAGGATTATGTTTTGAAAATCCTGCACAGAAAGGACTGGCTACATGCTATTAGGTGATAGTTTTACAGATCTGAGGCTTTACAATCGGAATATGATAGGTGAAGTTACTCCTCAGAATCAGAATAAGGTGGGCAAGAGCCATCGTCCACATTCGCCAGGGGGTTGAATGATGGGGAGCTTGGATCGGTACATCCTGTTACAAAGTCGAGGTTGCACCTGTCACCCTGCATCGCCAGCAAAAACCCAGTTATGGATTACGATACCTGATTGATTTCTTAGGCTTTAGCAAACCAGACCAAGCGCTCATGTAAATGTGACGTTGAAAAATAGCCCAGAAAACTTACCCCTTCTACTGTCAAGTTACCCATTATAGCACATCTATCCACAACAACACTTGTGTCTGGAAATATTGCTTGTTCACATGCACCTTCTCTACTCAACTCATCTGCAAGGCCCTGGAGAAAAGAGAGTTTTCTTAGATAACATATCAATAAATACCTTGGACATCAGATTACAATGGATCTTATTTCCTCGGCCAACAAGAACAATTATCACAGTCGATCAAACTTATCTACAATATATGCTCCATTATAAGCTATAACAAAGCATATCATTGGTTTGCTCAGCTAAATACTGTGCTCAAACAGAAGGATACTGAAAAACAAATACAATGCCATAGAATGTCACGTCAACATATAGGCAATCTCAGTACCTGCGTGAAAAACTCAGTTGGTTTGTTCCTCCATGCCTTGGGAACTTGAAACTTTAATCGGTACGGACCATCCCAGTCAGTCCCATTTGTAAACGAGAATATCATGCTCAATGCTGCAAACCAGTGACGACCAACACGATGAAAATTAACATATGCTCTCTATCTTAAAACTAAAATCGACCTACCATAAAGGTGTATAGTTAGTTATATACCATGCTTAGGAACACATATTTGAATGGTGTAGAAAGGGGGATCAGCTTTTCCCCTAACTCTCTCAAGCATGGCTCTTGGTTCACCACCACACATAATAGGCTGATTGAAACCTCCTGCAAGATATAAAGCATACGACTTCAATCAAAATCCAAATTTCTCAGTAGACGTTACAAGACCGAAGTGAGAGTGAAGCCATTATCTACATACCATTAAAAGCAACTCCGTAAACTTCATTAAGAGCTAGTTTGTTTGCAGCTGGATTGTAGAATAGCTTTAATCTTTCTCCCTGAGATGTTTTGAATCATTAATGAGATGAACACAGAAAAGAAGCCTGCATCAAGATTAAATAACCTTAAATAGGCTTTAGTTAATCTGTACATACAGCAGTTGGAGGAAGACCATTCATAGTTTTCCAGAAGATTGGAGCTCTTCCAAGATCAAATTCCGCCCACGTTGGGAGCACAAATCTATGTATACCAAAGAGCAAGCATGAGGTTTTAGCAATCACGTGTTACATGTCAAACATTCACACCAACAATTTTGTAGTAGTATATTGTTGTTACTCGATACAAAACCATCAATTAAGGTCTCTCATTTCTCTTATATATCTGGCAGTATAAAGAGCCATTTGATAAATTGCACAAGGCTTCTACATAAACTTGAGCCACACTACGAATGGATGAAAAGCAGTACTGGTAATGAACTTATTTGACAAAATAAGAAATATACGAGCCATACTCTTTCACTTCCTCGACTGCAGGAGTTGCGACTGGTGCAGCAACAGCAGCAGCGATAACTTTCCGGCTATTTCTACATGTCTTCCTCTTAACCCGATTATCACTCCGTAAGGGAGCACCCACACTCCTAGCTGCAATACAACATAGCAACAAGCAATGTTTTCTTAATCCTAAAATCTGAAAATCTAATCTTTATCAGTTAGCTTAGATACCATATGCTGAAAAATTGGCAATTGATAAAAACTGAAATTTCAATCAATCCAAAACAGAATTACTTCATCTACAATTCTACGCCAATAAAACTGAACTTCTAAATGCAGAGCATAAATACTCTAGCATTATCTAAAAAAACTATATAATTCCATCCCGTCTAAAAGTTCGAATAATCAAATTTACCTAAAAGAGCGGAATTTGCAGATCTTCCTGAAGCTGGTGCGATCGGCTTGGAAGAATTAAACAGTGATGAAGTAGTAGCAGCAGCAGCCATGGTTGTTTTATGCAAAATTAAGATCGCTTGGTAAATGGGGATATTATATATAGTTCACAGAAATAAACTCAACCACACAAATTCGTACTTATTCAAACAAACAATATCTCCTGTTAACAAAATGACAAAACGTATGAATTTGATCATATATGATATATCTAGTATGAAAAGAACTGAAAATATCTCAACTCGCTATCAGAGACATTAATCATAAATCAAGAATATGAAGAAAAAACATGAAACAAGCATTGTCTTATGAAATAAATCTACGACTAAATAAATATCTATTACCCAGTCAACAATTAGTGATTGAATCTAATCTCCCCAGTTCCATGGTATCCAAACGAAAGTGAGCTTACAATCATCTATAAGACAAGCCACTGTTTTCAGGGGAGGTTCTGGGCCTCCGTCCTAACTTTATCTTTCTGTACTTAATTTAATTCGTTCCAATCTTATTTCATGAAATCGGAACCAAGGGAGTATAAAAAAAATTGTACCCCTTCTTGTTTGGCCATGATCGATGAGTTTAATAATTACTAGGGATTATAATTTGGCCAGCCTGACCTGATCAAATCCCGTCGAGGGTTATTCCAATTTTTCTAGAGACTTGGCTGGCTCGAAATAATTCCTGTGGAATGATGAAATGAATTTGGTAATCTCTAAATGCAAGGGAAATTAAGGATACTGCAGATTGCGCGTTATGAGACTGTTTATGTGATTTGACGAGTGATAAATAAAGTATGTTTTGGAAATTATGATAGTCATCATACTTTTATAGGGCGAACCATGGTTGATAAAATGGTGTATAAGCTTGAATGGTCCCTAGAATCAAGACTCAGATGGGAAGTTTGATGCTAGCCAGGTTGATAATTTTGTTTCATGTTGTTTTCTATTAGGCCGCCTCACTTTGGAACTGCGTAAAATTATTTTTAGATATTTAAAGAATTTTCGGTTCTATAAATGTTTAAAGAGTTATTCGAGACTTTTTACTCCGATCATAGACCAACAATTAGAGTTATCATCAAATTAAGAACGGGATAATACATGATTACACACATAAAGGGCTTAATTTTCCTTGACATAAAAGGAGCCCTAGTACTAAACATGCCCATTGTTCCAACAGTACTAGTACTAAACTCAAGCCTGCTACATCACATTACATTGCAATAGATATTAATGCATTAAAGACAAGTGAAAGGAAAATGGAAGCTGCTGAAAATATGCTACTTTATCTTCGACTGCTGTAGATTTTGCTTCTATTAATTGTTCGGAAGCTGTTCTTGTATTGTCGGATATCTCACTGTACTAGCCAGGATTCCCTGCTGCTCAATCTGCACCATTAATTTATTCTTCAATCTCATTCGAATAACCAGCTTATTAATAAGCCGTAAAACTGTTTTGGTGGTCAGTTAAGTAATCGGAGTGAACTGTATATTTGACAAACGATTAAAATTTTAAAAATTAATTTAAAATAGATGTTTTTAACCGGCACCTAGTATGCAACCAAATTAACCGGTTTTATATATGTAAGTATGAAATCAAATTTCAATTAGTCATCTTCAACTTTTACTACGACTTGATAGTAAATTTCAAATATAAAATTTTCAATTAATTACCTCGAGCAGTTCATGGAGTTTGTTTTTCAGGTAACAATACTCACATTCCAGTATGTCCAAAGCTCTCATACACCTGAACATCAAATTGCAGACAGGTTAATTTTTTAATTCTCTGATCGTAATTCTTTCCATGTTCATACGTGGTTTTCTTAATATAATTTTATAATGTGCATGTTTGCATAGTTGCATAACTAATTTATAAAATCCGTGTGTTTATAAATTAAGTGTCAGAAAATTGGTGCATTAGCTTGTTTTAAAGCTAGAAGCTGACAAATGTTTCTGTAGACATGCGAAGAAAGCAAGGCTCAAAAAGGGGAAATCAGAATTTTGCTTAATTGGAGCATCTTTTATCGAAATACTCATTTTGGTCTTGGACGAGGTTCCATTTTTTAACTCAAGGATGTATGTATGTATGTGCATCTAAAAGTCTGGCACAAACAAACATTATCCGAAATATACAATCCGAAAGTCGAATTAATTAGTACTGCATCTTTGCTCCAGAACAAATATTACGTGATTGTAAGATGTATAGAATGTGACATTTGTTGTGATACAATAATGAATGTAATACGCACCCGGATCGGTTGTTTTGTTCGGTAATAGCACGAAAAGCGACACACACGTTCCTGACTCTCTTAGCACCAATGCTGGAACTGCTACCAATGAACTGATTCAAATGCATTCCAATTTTCTTGTAGTCTGATAACTCTCTATTTGCACTGTATATAATCATTAAACACAAACAAACAAAACCAATTTTGAATGTCATAATACAAGAATGAAGTCAAACAGGGTAGACAATGACATAATGTACACGTACAGAAGTTCCCTGAGGTTTCTGAGGAGCTTTTCGGACTCGTGGAAGTATATGTTGACAACCTCGGAAACAAAGTGGGGAGACGATTCGTCTTGCAGCTGCTGAAGCTGCAGGAACTGCTCATCCAGCACTCCCTGCCGCAATACATAAACCAAATTGTAAATTATAATTGTACCAATAAGAAAGAAAGTACTCTAGTTCGAGACACTGTCAGTTCATAACGAACCTGATGGAAGAGTAATGCAAGCAAGCGGCTCATGTCGGCTCGCAACAGCTCAACGCTGAGTCCAAGCAACCACAATGGGAGACCCGTTTTGTCGGATTCTTGGTAGACTAACAGGAGTATATTTTTAAGAAGTTGAAGAAGAAGAGGGAGGTGAAGATTGTAAATATTGTGAGGTTGAATTCAATACTATTTCATGTATAGACAGAAAGGAAATTTTTTCTGTGTTTGAGTAGAATTAGTTTGGTCGTAGGTAGGTAGATGAGCAGGATTTCTTAATTATGTTTTAGTTTATGTCTGTGGAGTACAAGACAGAGTCCTTACAGACCAAACAGGTTCATTACAAACAACTGTAGGAGCAGGATCTCAAGAGTGAATGTTGGAGTTACATTCATTGCCTATTTATAGAGGGAGAGGGAGCTAGGAGATAATTCGGTTCATCACGTGGAATAACCCTCCTCAAATTTTATTATAATAGAGACCCTATACATGACGTGCTGAGATATATCATTATATTAATATATAATTTACTGAGTTACAACATTGTATTTATGTATGTTGGATATTTTTTTATAATACTTAGGCTCTGTTCTTTACAACTTAAAATCAGTTCAGTTCAGTTAAATTAAGTTGAGTTTAGTTAAATTCAGTTCATTTCAATTGAAAAGAACGGAGCATTAGTGTCAAATGGGTTTTGTTGAAATTTTTCCAAATTATTTTGTATACAAAATTTATGACCGATTGAGTAACTATCTATTCTTTTAGTATTTGAATTGAACTTATTTATAGTGTAAAAATTAACTAAACAAATTGAAATGAAATTGAGTTGAAATTAATAATTTTTTAAAATTAAAATAGTTTAAGTTGTACAACTTGTAGTTCATAATAATTCAAAGTTGCATTAAATTTAAATGTTGGGCTATGTTAATAGTAGCACTACGTCACGATGTGCTACTAACATTAATACATCCTTCAAATTTGACAAGTAGCCTAAATTGACTATTATCGTGAACAATTATAAATATACAAATGATATAAATGTACAAAATCCACTAATTCTAAACCGTCCATTTACATTTTCAACTAAACATTTTCCTTTTTCTTCCCACACCTTCACTTTTTCAAGTAATGATATGTTTAAGCTAATTGAGGTAGTAATGTTAAGGATACTAATTTGAGCTAGATGGAGCCTGCAGGAGGATTAGTATATTATTGTTTTGAGGTGTTAATTTGGAAGTGGCTAGACTAAATGCACGTTCGTTCAAATGCAATCTCTTTTCAACGTTAAGCGAGTATTAAACACTATGATAAACTTTAAACCGTTTTATTAGTTCTATCATAGCTTATGTAATATTTCTCTCCGTATTTGTTTTGTACAAGGTCTATCTATAAGTTGTAGTGTAAGGAAGAGTGAGGATTTAAAAGTGGGAATCCTTCAATTCAACTGGGAAAATGCAATGTCTTTGCGAATCCTTCTCTGAGGCTCGAGCTATATGAATACACAAACTTCCCCAACATTTGACAGAGGAATGTTTAAAACAAGGACGAGGCACTTGCTAAGTGATGAAACTCATGTGAATAAGTTAAAATCACCAAATAAAATAAGCTACCCTTTTACTCGAGTTCATATTTACCCGAGTGAAATGACACTTTCAAAATTCATTATGGAGAATTATTATATTATTTAAAGAGATAATTACATACACCCCCTGCAGGATGTCTATGTTGCATCTGAATCCTCCGAGATCAATAATTACATCCAGGTCCATAAATCCCAAAAAACGTTGACCATCTTAATTCTCAATTCACTTTACTTGGAAATCAAACACAGCTTTAACAATTCTTTTCACTTTTACAAGGTAATTGGGAAACCTTCTGCGTTTCTTCCACCTGACCGTCTACAACAAACCAAAGACGATGAAGAAAAATTACATCAATCAATTCACGATTAACCTTTGATTTGTTTCGCCAACAATGAATTCATTCATTATGAGACTAGCTAGCTAGCTAATACGAACAACCCATCCTTTGCACACGATCCTTGAGCACCCCATTATACAACGCCATTCGATTTGCAGGCATTTTCTCCACTTGTTTCCCACAACTACTACTACTACTATTATGATCAATTTCATGCATGCCTCATTCTCTGTTCTCTCAAGTACAATTCCCCATTTCCATCCGATTCCTTCACGTCCTTTGCAAATTGTACCTTCTTCCTCTTTTTCCTTTTCTTACTCTCTGTAACCGAAACATAATCCGTCAATCAACCGATGATTAAACACAGAATTTCGATTGTCAAGTGTAGGGAATGGAATATACCTGAAGAGAGGCAGGATTTGAGAGAGTGTTGATTGTGG
>JAYMSP010000138.1:0-75329 GCA_036897095.1 Plantago elongata | reverse complement strand
AAGCTGACCGCGTTATGAGCTGCTTCCTGCTCTGCCACGACTACAATCTCAGCTCTTGTGCTCGTGAGCAACCCCAAGAAATCATTGAGTGTTCCTCTGGTACTATCATGAAGCATCTTGTGCATCTGAAACACACGATTGATAGCTACACTCTCTATGTCCTTAACATGAACATCCACAGCCTCACGTATTCCAATCGATCTACAACAGAATGAAACTCAAATGGCAGATTTAACGCCCCAACAAATCCGGCAAGTCGCTCCCTGGCCTGTTTCAATCAATTCATGTTTTGATTCACCTACACCTGTGATCCTGACATGATTGGGAGGATTAGTCCTTGAAGCCAAACTCTGAAATAAACTTGGCCACCGCAACCCTTGTTGTACGTCAAAATCAATAATGCGAACCCTATCCCTCCCCTCAAATGCCCTCAACAGAATCTCATTCGATGTGAAATGGATAAACTTTGGAATCGAGCTCACGTGGTTCAGACGCGAAGAATACGGAGACGGGAAGAAGACGGACACAGGAAGAAGACGACGGATAGTTAAAAGAATTACTAAGGCTGTGTTTGGTTTGCCCCTAAAGTGAATAGTGAATTAAGCTGGTCAACGTTTTTACGGATTTATGGACCTGAATGTAATTGTTGATCTCGGAGGATCCATATGCAACATAGTCATCCTTCAGGGGTCCCTATGTTGTTTTCCCTTGTACATATATATTGCTTAAGAAAAATCACTTTTACGCAGATTCAATATATCTGATTTTGAAAGTGCAAAGACGCACGCATGATTGTTAATTTGTACCATTCTTCTAATGATAACGTAGTTCCACGAGTTGTATATGTTTTTGTATATATGTTACAGAAATGCAGCAAAGCATGAAGACGAGAAGCAAGTTTCAGTCGAGATCGAGCTACTAAGAAGATTATGGAAATAAGATTAAAAGTAGCAATGTTCAAAGACAGAAACTGGAAATCTTTGAGTATAAAGGCAAGATTAGGAAAGTTCATAAACAAAGCAAAGCAGAATAAACTTCAAGAAGGAATCTATCAAGTTTAGTCTGGAAAGCCCATCAATGAAGAATCCAAGCCTGGAAGTCGACATTGAAGAGTAGCCTACTCACGCCTTTATAATCAAAGAGATTGTGAAGTTTGAAGACACAACTTTTAGAGAGAAATTCATCATATACTTCTGTCTTCAAACCGTCTTTCTAGACTTTTACATTGAGTGTGTTCTTTGAGTCATTGCTAGAAGATTAGTAATCTACTCCTACACATTCGAACTAGATTACGTTTGTTTCCTCATCTAGGTCTAGAGTGTTTACAGTTCGGTTAATCACTTGAGATTGATCGAATTTAGTATTTGTAGTTCTAAGTGTAGAATTACTTTTACCTTAAGGTATTTGCCGGTATTGCGTATATCGGCTTGATTTATTCCGCTGTGCATTGTTTATGTTTACTTTATGTACTGCATATTAGTTCTCGCATATTACAGGTTCTTTCTAGTCAGTGTCACCAACGGAGTTGTCTCAACATTCATAGACAACATCGTTGGTAACTCGTTTATAGTATTTATCCCGATCCTAAATTCTAACAGATTTGATTTAAAACGTTACACAACATTAAATTCTAGTATTATTTATTACCACTTAGTTAAGGTAATTGATGATTACATAATTATTCATTTATGATTGGCCATCTTATCTAATCCACAATGCTTGGAGGTGGGTGATGTAGAGGTGGGTGATGTTCCGGGCAATTATTGCAACAAATACAGTTGCCAAAGATACAAATAGCAGGCTCCCCACGTTTACACTTGATTAGGTCCGCGCAATGTTTAAATCCGCGCTTACACAAAACTCGGTTACTAGCACCACATGTTGCAATCACTGCACATTCGTGAAATAAGTTAGTTTATTATAAGATGAGATAATAGTCGTATAATTTTATACTCAGTAAATCGATTTTGTTATTATGTGCCTAGCATGATTGCCAAATGAAAAACCAATATTACATTACCATTTGCAAAGACCACAATGACCAGGAGGATGGAGATTAGCTTATGACAAGCCATAAAAACAATAAATTACTTGATTTTGAAAGTTTGTTTTCTTCTGTTTGTGCTATTGTTTTATGTATACCAGACCTACTGGATGTATCTAAATATATAGGCCCATGTTAAAGTGTTATTTTGCTACTTTAATATATTTATTTTAAGTGTAATATTAAATATCTCCATTGACTTTCGATTAATAAAATAAAAAAAATTAAAGATTTAATTGAATGAGAAAATAATAAAAAAATTAATAAAAAAGAGAAAGGGGGTTAATATTGTTGTAATTATGAGTTTATTGTGAGGGTATTGGTAAAGTGGTGGTATAAAGTTTAATTGAGAAATTGGAATGAATTTTTGTAGGACTATATAAAAGTGAAGTGGAAAAGCTTGAAACGGAACTAAGAAGTACTCCTTTCAATTTTATAAGAGCGAAAACAATTTAATTTGCACAATTTTTAAAACAAAATGTGTGAGCATGTGGTGAATAATAATTTTGAGATATTAATTGTGTGAAAAAGTACACATGAATTTAAACATACGTTAAAAATGAGTTTAATTATAAAAGTAATTTCATAAAAGGAAATGCAACATTAAACGTTCGAACAAAATACATTTTTAGTGAAACGGAAGGAGTATGCTTGATCAAGAACTTTAGTTTAAAAAATCGGGTTAAAATTAACTAAAATTTTACCCAACTCTCAGTTTTAATTATATACCAATCATTTAATTAAAAAAATGAGACAAATCCACAATTTATAATATTAAAGAAACAAGGCTTTAATTTATTATTTATAATATTAAAAATAAATATTTAATTTGTATTATAAAATAAAATAAAGATGGAATGGAATGGAAGTCTTCTATTATTAGTGTATATAAAATTGATAAATTAATCCACTCTATTTGTAACGATCTGGACCACGAATAGATCGGCGCGGTTACTCATGGGCTACCCTCTAGGTGATATGCTGGTCCCACTAGACCAACACAAGTACTTTCTTACGCATTTTATTCTCACCTGTGTGCGAACCGAATTTTTTTTCAGTTGGTCACTCATCATAGGATTCCTCCAAAGAAAGCTCGCTTAACCCACATCCTTTGTACTTAATCATGCGCAAATCGGAAGACTTGCTAGGTAGTCACATATCCTAAGGTTGCTCCATCGCAAGCACAACTGGCCCTAAAGCTTTTATAGAAAGTTTTTGAAAAAACAGGTGCACCTTATTGATATGATTAACGTTTTTAATTCTTTTAAACTATTTGATCTTGTCTTGAAATTTTAGGCGTTACACTGTCAATGGTATATATACTCTTTATTTCACTCACTATTTTTTTTTATCATTTTATTTGTTTGAAGAACATGATTACATTATGTGTGGTAGGTTGACGACGAGGGCAGTGCCATCCATCTTATGCTAGGTTTAAACTTTAGAAATTCTTTCCCAATGTTAAAAGCACCACAATTTTTATTAAATAAATAATATATTTTTATATATTACAAATAACACCACAACTATTATAATTAATAAAATTGTCCTATAATTATAATTAATTATAACTTTACCTAAAAATATCTAAATATATTTATTTCAACCAATCATATTATCTGAAAAAAATTCAAGAAAATTTAAAGGAACACGAAGAACGAACAACACGAAGAACAATCCGCCATCCCGAGCTAGTCGGATATGTGCAAAGCTCCAGTCGGAGCTGCACAACTTCGATCTGGCATATCTGCCATGACACGGTCCTGGCAGATATGAACCTGACCACGACCGTGTCCTGGTCAACCCTGGTTTGTTTGTTTTTTTTTTTTTTGTGTTTTTAATTTAAAAAGAATTATTAATGTAAAGTTAATTAATTTAATTATACTAAGCAATTAAATAAATATTTAATGATTACAAATATGAATTATAACAATATAAACATTCCAAATTCATCATTATTTGTAAAATATGACTAATAATTTTATAATATTGATTTCCGTTACGTTATGGTATCGTAGTGTATACGTTTATATATTTTTAAAAATGTGATAATTTGATAAATTTTATGAAAATTAGAACTAATTCTCTATTTATATAATTTGTTGAACATTTTATAATATATAAAAATATCCTGCGGTTAATAAAAACGATCATGTTTTTAACAATTTCGCGAACAAATATGTTTATCACGAGTTCACGACACACATGTTCCATCTTAAACTAAAACTACATGTTTAGTACAACCGCTTGAAAACTGCGTGTCAACATTACTCGTGTATACCTGAAAATACACGGATCCGTCTTATTTTTGACTGGGCTCTCCACTAGTTGGGCCCATAATAGAAGCCCAAATTGATAATAGCGCCAAAATCAATCGTAAAACCGCGCCAAAAACCTAGCACTCTTCTTTACCTTTCTGCTTCAGTCTTCGTCTCCAACCAGATCATATCGAATACGGCTAATTCAGAATTAGAATGGATTATTGATCAGGTAACCCATCTTTTCGTTTACTGGAATTATGCTCAATTTAATTTTACATTCTGTATTTTTTCCTTTTTCGGGATTTGAAATTCTGGAAATGGTCCCTGAAATGAGCTGCTTGCAGGATCTGCTCGATGTGATATGAAAATTGCTTGCAAATTCAACATTTCCAAGGCTTTGTAAGTTTTATTGCTCGCTCTAATTTAGGTGTAAGCTCGTTTGTTTCGTGGTGGAGTATAAGGAGTTTATGCCTTTTATTTGTTTGTGATATTGCCTCTGTGAGGATGTTTTGGATTTTAAATTTCTAATCTAAGCTTCTAGTCCGTTCATCCCATTCAATACGATTTACGATCTAAATTTTAAGAGGGTATAGTACTAGTATTTTTGTTTCATTGTTTGGTATTATTATCATATTATACGGAGCTGATTGTAATACGCCAAGATTGAAAGCTGCTTCAAAAGAATAGATAAATTGTTTGATTCAGACTGATGAAGGGTCACATTTCCGAAAAAAATGAATCTTGTAGTTCGGAGTGAAAAGTTCAATTCTGGGACCAAGTAACAGGCTCATTGATTTGCTTCAAGATACAAAAAAAAATAAAACTGGTTGAAGATTGTATCTTACAGCACTTGGACTAGGCATGTGTTTTATACTTTTATGATTTATGATCCAAAATTCCAGATAGAAAGTCTCTGGAGGTTGGTTGTAGGTTTGTTGGTATTACTAAGTGAACATTATTTTGTTTTATCTTATGCATGTGCTTTATTTCAGAAGTTTCGGGACATCTGTACTGCCTCAAAGACTAAGCTTCCGTAATATTAAGTTCCCTTTCAAGTGTTCTTTGAGACAAGCTCACATGGAAATCAATAAAGACAATGAACCAAGGGGAGCTCTCATTGTTTTAGAAGGTTTAGATCGTAGTGGAAAGAGCTCTCAGTGCAGCAAACTGCTTTCTCATCTTGTTGAGTCAGGACATTCAGTTGAGTCATGGAGATTTCCTGATAGGAATACGGCTGTTGGTCAAATGATTTCTTCCTATCTCACAAACCAATCTCAGTTAGATGATCGTGCAATTCATCTCCTCTTCAGCGTCAACCGCTGGGAGAAAAGGTTAGTTTGCTTTCTTTGGTTTTAGTAGTATATAATAATATACAATGTTGGAAATATATTTAACAAGTAATTGTTCTGCAAACAAATTGGGTTTTGCAGTTGCATGTGTTATGGATAAGTCGACATATTTACCTCAGATGCTTGCTGAAGCTCCATTAAAGTGGTCTGTGTATAAATCAGTTGAGTGCATACCACCAAAATACTATCTGGATATCTTAACAAGATCATACCTACTAGTTATGTTTAGTAAGGAAAGTGTATAGCAAAAGCCAAAAGCTGCTCTAAGTGTAGCAAATACAAATTGATGTTACACATTTCCTCAAAACATTTCCGAAGTGTAGGCACATCAGCAACTCAAGGCACATAACATATTCATATTTTTGTGGTAAATCTTTCCGTCAAAGATGTAAATGAATATATTGCTGAATAGTTAATTCATGTGCGAAATAAAGTGCTGCTATAACCTGTTAAAAGTCACAAACTGATTATGGATAAATGAGAAGCAACAAATGTTCTCCACTCAGTCTGCATATTTCCCAAATAATACATGAATTCCTCTTGAGCAATCATACACCACACATGACTCTTGGCAAAGTTCTCTTAGGAGTATTGTGATTATTCTTTTTAGACTTGTGAAATATGTTGATCAAGTGGGTAAAAATGTTATCCATGTCCCGTGCATTACTCAAATGATATGGTATAGTCCTATTTCACATGCAATTTAACTTGGCAAATGGCAATTACATTTTCATTTACGTATTTGATGGAAACATGCAATGTATACAGGTGTAAACAAGTATATTGGGTCCGTGGCCACATTGAATATGCTTTAGGAAATTCACTATCTAATTCAATTCACTACACACCACTTGCCTGTATTGTTCCTTGTCTGACAGCCAAGAGAGTAGCATATATGTTGGCCTAGTATCGGAGTTAAATTTTTTTAACTTTGCCATAATCTTATATCTTATTTTTGTCAAGCTAGCTTGATTTACATTAACACACTCTTCAACTGAGTGTTTTCTGAATGTCTTAAGGGCCCGAGGTGATTTTTACTCTATACTGTGTGGCTGACTGTTGTACAGGGCGTTGATGGAGTCGAAGCTGAGGAGTAAAACAACACTCATCGTTGACCGGTATTCCTATTCTGGAGTTGCTTTCTCATCAGCAAAGGGATTAGACATGGCATGGTGTAAAGTGCGTACTGTTAATTTCCAAAGTTGTTATCAGACTTGGGTCTTCAGAATTTGTTTGACATTTCTTTTGCTGTATTCTTGTAGGCTCCAGAAGTAGGATTACTTGCGCCAGATCTAGTTGTATACCTCGACATATCACCAGAGGTATAAATTGTTCGAACATAAATACCTAATTAGGTCTTCCGGTACTTTGCTGATTATCATAGCATCAATTATATTTATGAAACCTTACGCCACTATATCAAGCTGAGCTATCCGCAGGCTGACTGATTTATTTATCCTTCAAACTGTTCAGAAAGCTGCTGAAAGAGGAGGTTATGGGGGTGAGAGGTACGAACAGCTCGAGTTTCAGAAAAAAGTTCGCACGTCATATCATGCACTTGTTGACTCAACTTGGAAGGTATGCCCTACTATCTTGAATAAGGTTGAAAATTGTGTGAATATGGGATGTAAGTGGAGAATTTTTTTGCCAAATGTGATGTTGTAATTGTATGTACTAGCATAAGATCAGATAAGGTGCAAATTGAGCTGGACAAGTCTCGTAGTAACTGGTGCTAGATTCTCAATCCAGGAGATCATAACTGGAGACATGATTCATCAACAAGAAGTTGCTGAGATTAAATTATTACATTCTGGTCTACATTACTGAAGAAACATTGCCTGGTTATATGGGATAATTATGTGTACCTTATTCCCTGTCTATACTCCATATTGCAGATCCTAGATGCATCTCTTCCTGTTGAAGAAGTTGAGAAGCAACTGAGGCAAATTGTTTTGGAAAGTGTAAAGTCGTGCAATGAAGGAAAGCCTATTTCAGAGCTTTGGCAAAACTAAACACTGGTGCTTGTACCTTCATGGCAATCTTGTCTACTGTAATTTGATATTATGGTTGTTTCTAAAGTATTTAAACTTCTTGTAGCCCCTTAAAACAGTACTGCCATTTGGTTACCATTAGTTTTGTGTCACTCTACGCGTGTTATTATGTCATATTGAGTTAGTTAGGTGGACTTATTCCCAATTCCCCCAGCATTCCAGAATTGCATCTTCATTGGAAAACAGGAATTCTGGTGTTGCCTCCTTTGTTTTTTGAAGATTTTTTTTACTAGCTTCAAGTTGAGGAATTTTGTTCATTAACTACCATCCGATTCTATAGATCTTTAAGATTATAGAGCACGTCAAGTCTCTTACAGGAGAAGTCAATGCGAACACGAAGATAAAGTAGAATAAAGAGGAGATAGAACCATTTTGAAAGAAGAGAGACAATGGCGTGAGGACGCAAGTAAAAGGGAGCAAAAAAGAATGAAAATCCGACGTGAGGTCGTCTGAAATAGAGAAAGCGGCTGACAACTAGAGAATCCTTGGGTAGAGAGGGGGGAACATAGAGCAAGACCCTGTTTTCTTTCTAAAGCTGGTCTTCATGTTATGAGCTACATCAACGCTTCTAAGGTGTTTTATATCACTTTTAAATTGTCTACTTTAGAGTTGATGTCTCTCTCAAACTACACGCACCTGGGGGGCTATTTGAATTGGAATTAAAATCGAATGAACATTGATTTGACCTAAAATACATTTTAAATATTTTCATTTCAATTCCATTCCAAATACAATTTCACCAAAATCCATCCAAATGCCCATTCAAATTTTATACCAATCAGCCCCTTAATCTGCATTGTTAAATTTTGTGAAACAGATACACATAGAATATAAATGGGTTGAAAATATTGTAAAAAAGAAACAATACAATTATAGTGAAATATATATAAATAGAATATAAAACATTTGTTTCGAGACGGAAGGAGTTTTTTATAAGTTTATATAATATGCGGGTAGAATTTGTTATGCACATTCTTCTCAACTTAATACTTTTTTAAACATATTATGTTTTTCAGGTTTAAACATGTTTTGTATAATTAACAAAATATACTCTCTCTTTTTTGAAATTTTGACACTTTTGGATTTATATATTAAATTGCACCCTCGTCCCACTTGAGGTGATTAGATAATCAAACCTACATAATGACATTTTATGTAAATTTAAAGGATAAGATTTTAAAAAAATAAAATGTAATGCCATTGTGATGTGACAAATATAAATTGCAATGTTCCAACACAAAATGATTCAGTTTTCATGCACAGACTGGGCTTTTTTTATTTGTGGCAAAGCACCGACCAAGTACTAATTGAAGCCTTTAAGCAGCTTAAACATACGAAAATAAAATCAAGATATCATTTGCAATACAGGACATTCCCATACAAAAATCAGCAAAAAATTGTATATTGCTTCTAATTCAACACTTCTCATCAGCCTGGAATTGAGAAGAATCAAGTTTTGCTAGTATGAATCACCTTATTCTCCACAATTTTGAAAATTTGGTGCGCATTACCAAAAAAAATGCATAATAGATACTGCTGGTTTAACAGACCAAAGAGTACAATATATGAAGTGACATAATTATTTGTTGGTTTAAAATCCTCGAGCCACATCGATTAAGTGGCATTGAGGAGTCTAGTTGACAACATCAAGCACAAGCTTCCTGGACTTGAGAACTGACCACCTCAAACGCCTGTAATAACCAGCTTGAAGAAGTGCCAATGATAGAACAAAAATCCATTTGAAACCCATCTGAAAGTTTATTAGACTTGTTAGGACATACTATGCACATCTCCATAAAAAGTAACTTAACTAACTTATATGAGCTCATCCCCATAAAAAGTATTTTAACTAACATATATGAGTAGCAACTAAGAAAAACAGGGTTGAGGCGAGGCTTAAAAATAAGCAACTTACCAGTTTTCTCTCTTCCATTTCGGGCTCAGCAGCCCAGGATAAGAATGAAACCACATCTTTTCCCATCTAGTAAAAAAAATCAAAAAAAGGAAAGGTTGGAATTGATGATGTGTCTTTGACCTGACTAGAAGAACACCGCAGTCCCCTCAAATGTGAACCAAAAAGCTGTATGCTCTTACCTGAGCTTCAGTTGCAGGGGTACCATCTTCATACTCGACAGCACCATCATTAAGCATTTTAGGCATGGCAATAGCTCCTCCAGGGAAATATGGGTTATAGTGCAATCCCTCACGAATCTAAAGAGTATATAAAAACACATTCCAATTATAAAGAGAGACAAATGTTGATGATTTTTTTAAAGTGAACAAAAAGGTATACATTTATCCCAGGACCAGGGAGAATAATGCATCATACATGTGATGGTATATCCTGGGGCCTGAATGGGCAATGGTTATCAATGTAATGAAGAACATAAACAAATTTAATGCCATGAGCTGCAATACTTTGATTCTGAAGGCCCGTATCCATACAGAGCAATTGCTGAGCACTATCCAAATCAGTTGAATTAAACTAGCTTAAAGCCTAGTGACCAGAGGCCCAAATATCCATAAAAAGGACATGTCAGAGAGAACATCCATTCAACATTAATTAAACTTAATGACCCGTTATTGGCCAGGGCAGTAATGTGGAACAGATAAGGACTGCAGCATGCATCAAGAAAATAGCCCCAACCCCCTTGAATATAATGAAAAGAAGTGTGCACCATTTAGAGGGAATAATCCCATAAAATTTATATTTAAGCCTCTTTTCCATTTACTCTGTTACCACAACACTGAAAGTAGAAACACATCACAATGATCTTTATATCAGACATACAAGCAAAAGAATTATGGCGGTGATGAACAACAGTGAAGTTAGGTGTCAAATCAAATAAATGAAACAAGATCACACAGGAAATACTTACAGTAACACCAGCAGGGGGGTCACGGTATCCAGTTAGCAGGCCAAAGACATAATTCTGACCATTATGACGAGCCTAATGATATAAGGGGAAATATTAGCTTGCAGGAAGAAGGAAAATAAAGGAAAAAAACTACACAAATGGATAACTTGGTTGAAGCAGGGTAGTACTTTGGTGATAAGACTTAGATCTGGAGGATAAGCTCCTCCATTAGCGAACCTAGCAGCTTGTTCGTTTGGATATGGCTCAGGGAGACGATCACTCAGTTTCCCAGGACGAGTAAACATCTCTCCTTCATCATTAGGCCCATCAACTACCTCGATCTCAGCTGCCATTGCCTTAGTTTCCTCCTCAGTGTAGGCCACACCCACCAGGTCACGATAAGAGACCAAGGACATGGAATGGCAGGAAGCACAGACTTGCTGATAAACCTGGTGGCCACGCCTGATCCTGTAGTTGCAACATGGTATGTTAATGCAACCGTAATAAAAGAATCTACAGTCCAGCATACAATATAAGGAGAACAGGAGAATTAAAATTGACCGCAACATACATCCAAGGAGAAATTAAATTGACATCGAAGACAGAGCAAAAGCACAAGTATGGTTCTTAATTCAAGTCTCACAAATATTCCCTTTGTAACAAACTACACTCAAAAGATTCAAGGAATCCATCCATCATGCCGTTCGCATACGAATGTGCTCGACACTACATTAGAACTTCTAGTCATTTACAAGGGAAAAAATCCAAATCATCTACTTCAAGAACAATAAAACAAAGTCACAGTATTATCAATCAAATTCATACCATCCACTCCTGGAATAGCCAAACAAATCACAAGTTTATCTAACTCATACTCAAAGGAAACTGGAAGAATCTAATCTGAATAAATAACGTAATTCAGAAAACATTTACTCAAACCCAGAAGGGAGCTGGCTGATCTGCAAACAGAATTGAAAAAAGAACATAATTAAGATAATACTAGATGAGTCAGAGAAGAACTCACGAAGCATGGTCGTATGAGCTTAAAATGCCATTGTGAGGCCAGGGATAGTCAGGGCACTCCAAACCATGTTCAGCTTCATCACAAGATGATATTGTTGTAAAACTTAAAAGTCCTGATACACCTGCTCCAACAAGGGCCAATGCTCTCAAGGACTTTGAGGTGGCATTTCCAACTCCTTCCTGTTCTTTCTTCGAGATAAGAGATGACAAAGCTGGGTATGCCTGGAGTAGAAAAATATATTGGCATGCATGTTTTAGTGTTCTTGTTGATGTCTCACCACAAAAAGAATCGTAGGCTCAACATTGCAAAAATAATTTTATTTCATCATGGGTGTTAATGTAAAGTGTTCTTAGTGTCATCAAAGAACAAGACAGACAAAGTCACCATCAACATTTTTAGTGTTCTTGTTGCTGTAGAATAACACCCTTGTAATCCCATCGAAACTGCAATTTAAGAGACTTCTGCTCAATTTGAAAAGCCTTCACAAAAACTTATGGATGACAAAATGCATGCTTGACTTGCATGTGAGTTATGTGAATAAATACAGTCCTGGTCAAATTTCTTACTTTGAAAATGTAATCGCTTCAGTTTCTGGGAACTACAAGTTTTTTCTTATAAGATGACAGCAAAAGATCGTGGAGAACAACAATCTGAAAGGCATAAAACTTACAGCAGTCTTTGATTGAAGTCTCTCTCTCAACAATCGGTGAATTGCTCTACCCCCAAACATCTTATGAGAGAAACCTGCTTATACACAAATAGTCAGTGTATTATGACACATGAAGATGTTTAACATATTACGAAAACATTCTAACACATCAGCTATATAATTGTATAGCCAGCAACTTCAAGACTTCAAGTGATGTGACACAAACCGAACTGCATGATTCTTATTTCTTAGCGACCCGTCACATGAGTAGTATTGAACACATTTCAAATCAGGAATATTAATCAAATACATATAGACATCACATAGATTTTGAAAATCATATATGATACTATCTCTCTTTGACTTCACATATTCCTGAATAGATCCATCTCATAGATACAACATGAACAAAGATTTTAGCTTATGATATTTGATCAGTGATACGCCTACAGGACTAAAATTATGTCTTTTGTAAGCGTGCAGCCCATCTGTTCTTTTTATGCTTGTTGCAAATAAACTCTATAGATATAAATGTGTTGTGCAATTCGATATATGCTAGTCTGTATTATTTCAAGGTGTGTACTTGGCCATGGACACTCTAAATCATCTTTATACTAAAGCTGCACTTTGTGCCGCTAATACCAGGAATTCGGATGAAATCTCTAACTTGATGAGAGATTTTCATATATCCTCCAATTGGAAATACTAAAAAATGACTTATCTATTGCAATATCATTTGAAATTTTTATGCCTGACTCCTATGCAAGATAGTTTAGATCGCATCGTTTAGCTATTTGATATTCGCACCTATGAATATAAGTTAATTACATATCCTTCTAGTACATGAACACCATTAGGATAACTCGTTGCTAAGATATCTGATAGCAATCAATATATTTGTTCAAAACCAACAAAAGACCATGATAACTAGCCTCTACTTTTTGCTGGCTGAGACTCATTTGTCATCTTCTTCACCTTCAGCAGTGGATGGTCTTATTCAACTAGACTTGTTTGCAATATATCAGACAAGCAATCTAACTATGTAACATCCATACCTACCGTTTCTACAACATTATAGGCTTCCAGCCGTTCAGAATTAATCAGTATTCTTTCTTTACCAAATACCTTGAATGACAAATGAGCAAAAACTATTCTAACCAGCAATACCAATATATGACCGTCGATGAAGAAGAAACAATAATGATCATACAGATGTATTTTATGCTAACTAAGAGCTTTTATCACCATTCAACACTCAAATTGCAGCTACCATTTATCAATTCACATATAGGCATATCTAGTTACCACTTCTCTATACAAGGCACATAATCATTCCAATAACATCAACCTAAACAGCTACTCCTATTTATCAACGTAATATAGAAACTTCTCTAACATCTCAGATTCAATGGCAATACGAAAATGACACTAATCCGAAAAATACAGAGAATCTCAACCTAGAAAGCTACAACAGAAGCATCTCAGATTCAATAAAGGCACAAAAACGACAAGCAAGCTGCTTAGGAAATAGACACATCTGAAGCTAATGGATGAGACGTGGAATTAATTGACCGGAGGAATATGAAATTACAGATCTGGAATGAGTATGAGTAAAGAGAATTGACTTACCAGAAAATTGATCGGCGATTGGAGATCCGATGGAGAAGAACACACGTCTACAGAGATGATTTGGTAACCAAGTACTCTACCTGTGTGGTTGAGGTCTTGTGCGGACAACAAAAATCAGTTCTATTTTTGCGTGGAACTGGAAATATCGATGGGCCGTCGATTGGCCCAATATGTAATAGCCCAAATTATGTTGGGCTTTAGAAACGTTCATGGGTCAAGCCCTGTTACCAATTGAGTCTGGACCGGGGCCACCCACAAATAAAGGCCCAGGCCCGACCGTCGCAGCATGTCTGTCGGACAGGTCCAGGATTGACCCGTCCAGGCGGCTTAAATTCCATCCGCAACTATGCTATCATATGTGCATGGAGCCTGTACGGAGCCGGATTTATAGGAATGTTGTGTGATACATGGACTCGGTTTAAACTATATAGCACAATTAACCATAATACATGTTTGGTGTATCCATCTCACAGTATTATCGAGAAATATGAATTTAAGTTACATTTGTTTGATTACAAGTTAGGATAAAATGACACATAATTAGTTAATTACTTGTCATGCTAGTGCATCCTTGCATAAGGGAATGTTCGAAACTCTGCTTGCAAGTCTATCCGATAGTTATTCCAATACACCACTTCCCACTTCTTATGAAACAATACATGTATATTGTAACCAACTAGAAGTAGTATTCATGTAGTTTTCTCATAATTGAATGAATATGTACTATGTACTACGTTAACAAAGTCGTTTTTTTAATTGTAAACCGAGTTAAACTTAATATTATAAGTCCAGTTCAATATAGAGTTCTTGTGACCTATTTTGCTTCGACTTTTTTTTGGACAATCGTTGCCACCACAGTGTACCCAGTTACTCTATTCCGACAACTCCAGCCCTACTGACCAGCGCGATGCCCCCCGTCTCTCCATCCCTTCCGTCTAGAACCCCCAAAAGGGCTCCGACATGATCAATCGGAATCGCCGTCTACGACAATTGACCTAGACATGTCCGATTCCGAGACGATGGACCACCAACCGAACAAGATGAAGGAAACCTTCGCCTCTAAACTATATGGAGGAGGGCCAAAACCATAGGGTGTGGAGATTGATAAAACCCGAACAGAGGAAGAAAGCAAGAAAATTACGATTCTGCCTAAGACCTCAGATAGACCGTTCAAAACGAATTGTACTTGATAAGGACTTCCAAGAAGATGTGATGGAACAATGGAAGGATTCCATTCTCATCAAACTATTGGGACGACCATGGTTCTTCGCAGCGATGGTGGCCAAACTAGATGCCCTATGGGGTCTTCGTGGAACAGGTGAGATGATAGACCTAGGCCACAATTGTTTCTGCCTCAAGGGGATCTCAGAGGAGAAACGAGATCTTATACTAACCGGCGGCCCTTGGCAACTCGTTGGAAGCTTTTGATCAATTCACAAATGGAAACCTAAATTGGTCATGCTTTCGAAAGTTGTGTGGAAAACAACGTGAAAACACCATATGGATGGAGTTGGTCAGGGCTAAGTATCTTAAAGACCAAAGTATTTTAAACTATATGGCTAGACCAACGGATAGTCCAAGCTGGAAAGGGATAATGAAGTGTGCACAAGCCTTGAACACTAGTTTCAGATGGCGCATTGGTGATTTTGCACTATATGGCTAAACCAGCGGATAGTCCAAGCTGGAAAGGGATAATGAAGTGGGCCCTGGAAAGGGATAATGAAGTGGGCCCTTGAACACTAGTTTTAGATGGCGCATTGGTGACGGTGCTGAAATACGTTTCTTCCTTGACATCTGGTTCAAAGGGGAAGGTTTATACAAAGCAATTCCGCACATTGACTGCAGGGACAAGAATGTTCGGCTAAACCAAGTTCTAATAGAAAATGGCACCTGGGATTTCACTTGTCATCAAATATCCAGTTGGGACCAAATCCGAACGTACTTCTATGGAATGAATCTGCTCAGGGGTATTCTCGTGCCAATCGGCATACCGTATGCTAAAGAAGCAGGATCAATCCCATTCGAACTGACAAGGAAGTAATCGACATTGGAATATTTTGTGGAAAAGTAAGTTACCTAACAAGTTCAAACATTTTTTTGTGACTTGCAATGCAGAACAGATTGATGACGAATGCCTTAAGATGCAAGAGACATATGACAAGGGACTCGTCGTGTGATATTTGCCCCGGTGAAAAAGAGAATGTGCTTCATGTACTAAGACACTGTGTAGTCGCCCGCGCAATTTGGAGAGCTGTTCTCACCCCTGCCGATTTGCTAATGATGGAGAAATTCAGTGATATCACCTGGTTCGAACAAATTATGCGAGCAAAGCTTGCTACAGGCATCAACATCGAAGTATGCTGGCCGACACTGTTCTTAGCTACGGTATGGACCATGTGGAAGTCAAGAAACTCAGAATTTTTCGGGGAGTCTAGGAGAATGAGGCTCGTAATTTGTTCTTAATCAAGCAACTGGCAGTCGAGTTGCAAATGCGGATGAATCTGGGAGAATATAAAAGGCAATATACATGGAATAGACCACAAGCAGGTTGGCTAAAGCTGAATGTGGATGGGGGAGCTGGAGAATGCTGAAGTTATCAGTTCTGTTTTGAGGAATGAAACAGGGGAATGGATCTGGGGATTCAACAAGAAACTATTGACAACTATTGTTAACGACACAGTGAGCTTCAGGGGATGGTAAAGGGGCTTGAGTTGGCCTGGGAAAGGCGTGTCCCAAAATTTATTGTCGAGACGAACTCTGAAAACGATCTACGCTTGAATAACAGACCTTGAGCTAGCTCCAAATGAGTCCCAAGACCTTGTCAACCGGTGCAAGGAACTTATCAGGATGTCATGGAACATCGAAGTCAAGAAAATAGATAGGAAGGCGAATAAATGTGCCGACCATATTACTACCTTAGGTTATTGTTCTGATGTAACTGAAAAGTTTTGGCTTCCCCCACCATCACCTGTACTTTGAGATTTGACACTGACGTTTAACCTTAATTAAATCATTGCTTACAAAAAGGAAAAAAAATCCATTTCCGGATAATTAATGAGATACTTGGCTTGGCTTTCGGATACGAACCTGAAACATCCGGTTCGGATCCACCGGCATATGGAGGGCAAGTAGAATAAAAGAAGAAAGTAGGAAGCAGCTGAAACAGAAAACCAGCTGATACCATTGGCGCCCACAAAACACAAACTCACTCCACACTCATTAGCCTCTTCCGATTCTTACAGCTATATACACCTTCTTGCTTGGGCAACAATGGGTGTTGATTTCAAGCATTTAGATTTGCAAAACAATGGTGCGATCTTTGGTAAAACACAGCAGCAGCAGGTCCACTAAATTTCTCCTCATTCTCTCTTTAATTGGGGTTGCTCTTACGCTCAATTTCTTCTTCACTTCTTCGTCTTCATCGGCTTATTTATGGATTTCATCGAACTGGGTTCGCGAGAAAAGTCGTGTCTTTGAGGCTCCTAACGCTCAAAAGGCCACCCAATCCGAAAAGGTCAGTTCTTGAACTATTCTTGAAGTATTGCATTGTCATTGCCTCAAATACTGGTGATTGAATCTATTGTTAGTGACCGTTTGTAGAAAGTTGAAATCATTGTGAACCATGATAACTGTATGATGCTTTAAAGTTGTAATCAATTAGATTTAGAAATGCTAGTCATTTGCTTTTCACTTGTATGAAGCTCCATTTGGGGCTAAACAATTTAAAGAAAATGTTTTTACTGTCAATTGTTGTGATGCTTTGGATTTATTTTATTTCCCGTTGTAAAAACTTCAAAGTAAGTTAAAAGTAGATCTTTAGTAATGAGGTAATTGTCTGCAAATGGTTAGAAATTACGGTGAATAAGTTGGAAGAATGATTAAAGTTTTTGATTACCCAGATAGATTTATTTTAACTGTCAGCATGTGTAAAGGTTACATCTTTGCTTAAGTTGTTGGGATCTCCTTGTAGGGTGAAATTTACACTTGATAAGTATAGTAGACCCGTTGGAAACTTGGACTTCTAGTACAGATTTCGTGGCGAAAGTATTTTGTTGCTTGATAATCTATACGAGAAGAAACAAGAAACATAATAATGATCGGGGTAACTCAGGTTGCAGATGATCAATTAGAGGTTGGAGGTGTTAAGCTAAACAGGAGTGAGGTAGATCGTATTCCTGGACGAATTCTGTCAGGTACATTTGCTGATTTGCCTGCTCCTGTATTGGAATGGGAACAGATGCCAACAGCTCCAGTGCCGCGTTTGGATGGTTTTGCGGTTCAGATCAAGAACCTTCTTTATGTATTTGCTGGATACGGGACCATCAACTATGTACGTACAAATTTACCTCATGAATGATATGTCCGGTGTCAAGCTCTCTTATAGTGTTATTGTGTTTATGTGTCAGGTGCATTCTCATGTTGATATCTACAATTTTACGGATAATACGTGGTGTGGAAGATTTGACACACCAAAAGATATGGCAAATTCACATCTGGGAATGGTGACTGATGGAAGATACGTGTATATTGTATCGGGACAGTATGGCCCTCAATGCCGTGGTCCAATAGCTCGTACATTTGTCTTGGACACTGAGACAAGAAAATGGGAGAGCTTGCCACCATTACCAGCTCCAAGGTATGTGCCCTTGGATCGTTTGAACCTACATAACATTGTCCCAATATGTAGCTAAAGAAGACAGTGAAAAGTTCCATCAGGATGCAAGGACTAAGTTAGTTTTCAATCACCTTGGGACAATTTTTTTCTGTATCTTGAACTATAATCGCTAAAAAAGGTATGTGTCGGAAACTTTAAAACGAGGTTGATTTGGCCTTGAAAAGGTTATTGTAAATTCTTGAAACATGTGTATTTCTGGTGGCGTGGATGAATAACAAGCACACGTCCTATGTTTTACATGTTGGCATGTTTGGCCACAACTAGGGGTGTATTTCGAATCGAACAATTAGCTTAGCGAACGTTCGTTCGTTCGATAAGTCTTTTGTTCGGTTCGTGTTCGTGTTCGACAAACATCTTAACTTTTTGTTCGTGTTCGATTCAATAATATTTTGACAAGTTCGTGTTCGTCCGTTAACGTTCGATTGTGTCAAAGACATAAAATTAATTATAATACAATAAAAAAAAAAACTTCTGTCATAAAATAATTACATAGACTAAAAAATTTATAATATCATTTCATAAATATTGTGCTCCACATATTATGTATTGGATATATAAATTATATAATATAATTACTATTAATTATATAATATTAATATATAGTGTAGTTTTATTAAATATTTAATTTGTTCGCGAACCGTTCGTGAACTACCGAACAATAATAAATATGTTCGTTTTCGGTTCGTTATTTACACGAACATGTTCGCGAACTGTTCGGTTCGCTCAAACTCGAACACGAACCGAGTGTTGACCGATATTTTCACGAACTTTTCACAAACATTCTGTTCATTTGCACCCCTAGCCACAACATCACACCTTTTTTCTGTATATTTTCGAGCTTGCATTAAAGTCAGCAGTTTGAATTTGTTATTTGTGCAAAACATTCTAAAGAATAATTTCAGGTATGCTGCAGCAACTCAGTTGTGGAATGGAAGACTCCATGTTATGGGTGGTAGCAAAGAGAATCGGCACACACCTGGAACTGACCATTGGAGTCTTGCTGTCAAGAATGGCAAACCACTTGAGAAGCATTGGCGTAATGAAACACCGATACCTCGAGGAGGACCACATAGGTATGTTTTACAACTTATGTGTAGCTGCTTTATACATAGTTAGACTAGTCTAGTCCTGAGCGAATATATATATTTATACTAAAGGCGCACAGTGATTCATGATCATACCATTAGCTGCATCTCCAGAACCTCATAATATGATACTATAGAAAAGTGGTTAGTAATGTTTTGTTTGTGTTGTCGATAGTTGAGAATCTTCAAAAAATTTGTTTAGGTGATGATTTTTCTTTTGAATATCTGTCAATCTAGTGTTTTTTCATTGAGCACCTTAGACTAAAAAGTGTCCAGGTTCAACCCAAAGAGCTAAGATCTAAAGAAAAAACACTTCATATCCATCGACAAGTACTTGCCTTGTTTGGTCTTCTATATTGTATGGCCATATTATTATTTTGTATTCATTTGGCGAAAAGTTGAATAGTCTAGTTTATCCTTTTTTTCCTTTCAATAGGGCCTGCGTTGTTGATGGTGATAGACTTTTTGTTATTGGCGGTCAAGAGGGTGATTTCATGGCAAAACCAGGATCACCTATCTTCAAATGCTCACGGAGACATGAGGTGCGTGTATGAGTTTGCTATCAGGTCTTGGCATTTCTTCTTTCTCTAAAAATCACTCTGTACTCATTTGTTGCTTTCTTTCCATCTTCCCAGGTTGTTTATGGAGATGTTTATATGCTAGACAGTGAAAATAAGTGGACAGTCTTAGAACCCATGCCTAAACCAAACTCCCACATTGAATCTTCTTGGGTGATTGTGAACAACTCGATCATTATCATGGGAGGCACAACTGAGAAGAACCCGGTGACTAAAAGGATGATTTTAGTCGGGGAGATTTTCCAGTTTAACTTAGACACTCTGGTATGCTTCCTCCTATTATACAAGAAACAACTTTCCATTTTCTATAAAGGCACGTGTATAAAATTCGTCTATGTTTTTTTTCTATGCTCTTCGAGAATTTGGGATTTGAACTTGTAAAAGCGGTGATGAATTTTTGCCTCATCTGAAAGTTCATGCCTGAACAGAGTTGAGTTGTTCTGAAGAAAACAGTTAACTTCTATAATGACTAATCACTTGCAAAGAAAGCGTCGATTTTCTTGAATCGTTCTAAACATGTTTATTATTTATGGAGCTAAAAACTACTACTTGATAACCTTGCCTGACATTTTATTCTGTCAATCTTACAGAAATGGGCTGTCATTGGAAAACTACCGTACCGCATAAAAACAACACTGGCTGGTTTCTGGGACGGCTACATATACTTCACATCTGGACAGAGAGACAGAGGACCAGATAATCCACAGCCTCGAAAAGTCGTTGGAGAAATGTGGAGAACAAAATTGCACCTCCAGTGATGCTATTCTTCTCCTGACCTCCATTCACTGTAACTATCATACTGTTTTCATTTGTCCTAGGAAAATCCAAGTAGTTATAACATCTCTTCATTTTTTACATTCTTCTTACACATTGGTGTTGGTGGTGTATTTTTGTCCTCATGTAACTAATAGTAGACAGTTCGATTAGAAAATTTCAAATTTTGGCACATGACAACAAAGTATTGACAATTGGCCGTTTGGATGATTCCATTTCTGAACTTATATACAAAGAAATTATTCGGCTTCACCGTCTCTTTTCCTGCTTTTCTTGAACTACACTGGTCTCTTCTCTGATTCTCTACCAACATGTCTCAACCTGACCCAAAATCCGGCTACTGTCCTGAAACCGGCACCTACCACACCCTCCGAGGCACCGTTCCCCTCCCACCAGCAACCACCCCTCTCTCTGCTGCTTCCTATGCACTTTCCTTCTCCAACCACCTCACGACCTCTACTGCCCTCATCAACTCCACCACAGGCCATGTCATCTCTTATGCCATGTTCCGCCAGCATGTCACTAACTTAGCTCACTCTCTAAGAACTGACCTCAATCTATCCAAGAACGATGTCATTTTCATCATCGCTGCCAACTCCACCACCGTCCCCATCGTCTACTTCGCCCTCTTATCAATCGGAGTCACCATCTGCCCTTCCAATCCTCTCAGCACCAATCACGAAATCGCCCGCCAAATCCACCTTACCAACCCAATCCTTGCCTTTGCCACGTCATCCAATGTGGATAAGGTTAAGTGCCATGTGGCACGCACTTGTCTCATTGATTCTATTGACTTTCAGTCAATGATGACTAGACCACCATCACCGGGTCAACATGTCTTTGACTCGATCAGTCAGGGCGATGTGGCAGCGGTTATGTTTTCGTCTGGTACGACGGGGCAAGTGAAGGCTGTGGCGATCACTCATCGGAATTTAATATCTACGGTGGCGAATTACTACTATTTATGTAGGCCGGAGGAGGCTGCGGTGGGGTTGTATCCAGTGCCTTACTTTCATATATTTGGGTTTCATTACGCTCTGAGGTCGGTGGCATTGGGGGAGGCAGTGGTGGTTATGGTAGGGAGGTTTGAGTTGGGGAAAATGCTGAGGGCGGTGGAGGAGTGGAAGGTGAGGAATCTGGCAGTTGTGCCGCCAATTTTGGTGGCAATGGTGAAGAGTGATGAGACGGCAAAGTTCGATTTGGAGTCTTTGGCGGCGGTTGGTTGTGGCGCCGCTTCGTTGCATATTGATTTGATTAAGGCTTTCACAAAGAAGTTTCCCAGAGTTTCAGTTTATCAGGTTTGCACACCATGCGTTTATCAATAATTCTTTCTGCATTTAACATTGTTGTTTAAATATATATAGCTTAGATAGAATATATTGAAATGCTGAAAGTCTGAAAATATGATGCTGAATTGAAGGGATTTGGGATGACTGAGACGTCTGGTGCAGCATTTGGATTGACGAGTCCTGATGAGAGTCACCCATGGGGTTCGGTTGGAAAGCTCACGGGTAATTGTGAAGCCAGGATTGTAGATCCGGATACAGGTGTAGCTTTGCCTCCTGGCAATCAAGGTGAACTCTGGATCAAAGGACCTATAGTGATGAAAGGTAAAATCGAATATGATCTGCTCAACATTGATCTGGCCTTAGTTTGTAACATATGTTCTTTCAAGTTGCTATGATATGAACGGAATAACTGGGTGATTGGTTTTCCAAGCAATTTTTGACATAAGACATTTATGGTAACATTTATGTAGGATATGTGGATGATCCCAAGGCCAATTCGGAAACATTGGTGGCAGGTGCGTGGCTACGGAGCGGTGATATATGTTATATTGACAGTGAAGGTTTCCTTTTCATTGTTGATAGGCTGAAAGAGATGATTAAATACAAAGGATACCAGGTTAGTATCTATTGGCCTTTTTGTTTTTGACATGTTGAGAACTTACTATACTATCTTGATTCTATGGTGGGTCTTTAAAACAAGTTATCCGATTCGTGTTGTTACTCGATAGGTAGCTCCAGCCGAGCTAGAACAACTGCTGCTCTCCCATCCTGATATTGTCGATGCTGCTGTTATAGGGTAATTTTCGTGAGACTGTTCTTTTGACATGATGTGTCGGTTCATTATTTGAAATGCATTGATCCTGAAATTTGTATATGTCTACTTTATAGTTACCCGGACGAAGAGGCTGGTCAAATTCCCTTCGCCTTGGTTGTTCGACGGCATCAAAGTAACATAGATGCTGAGAAAATTACTGAATTTATTAAAAAACAGGTAGGCTATTCTACATCTGACTCGGTCTTGAGTATGATTTGGAAGCAAGTTATCTGGTATTTTCACAAGAACAGTACTGCCCTTTTACAGACCTACATCCACTCGTTTTGTTCATCTCTATCTCGTTTGATGTCCGTAGTTTTAGTAACAGTACACTATTTTGCAGGTTGCAGCATACAAGAGAATAAGGCGTGTGATGTTTGTGACGTCGATTCCCAAAAGTCCATCCGGGAAGATATTGCGGAAGGAGCTAAAGAAGATTACAATCCCAGATTCCAAGCTATAAGGTATGATGCTATGCAGTGTGAGTCAAGCCTTTGCTATAGAAACCGGAACTCATATACAAGCAAGGGAAAAGAAAAAAAAAGAAAGAGCTCAAGTTAGGAACTTATTGTGAACAAGTCTGCTGTATACATTCCAATTCCAACAGTTGAATGCAAAGCATTTTCATTGCTGAAAAGGAATGGAAGCATCTGTTATCTGATTTCCACGCTTCTAATGTAATAGTTCCTATCTTGCAATATGATCACAATCTCAATCATCATAGGACAGAAGCAAGATCTTGGTCGATTTACCAGGCATACCATATCTCCAAGAATAGAACAAACTGTTACGAATTTATGGCTCCGACGATTGTCTTTGGCTTCGGATGCTGGCAGCCCATTTCTTTAATGCGCTGACAAATTTCTCCTGGGAATATATGACATCTTCTGACCTGTTTAACAGAGTTCATTTTAACCAGGATATATCTTCTGGTGAAAGAAATACTGGAAAATGAGAGGAAAGAAAACACTGATACCAGGAAATATCTTCTTCTGCGACCACAACTTGGAGGTCATCATTCTCCATTTTCTGTTGGATGGCTGCGCAGAAGCCACAAGTGATGGTTCACAGAAGTGCAATCGAATTATTTGAAGTGAATCTCTCTTCAATATCACTTGGTATCTCCTTGAGTTCATCTCCCATAAGCCTGAGAACTAGAACTTCAAGACTTGGGAAGTGTATGCATGCTCTCTGCTTCCCAATGTTTCAAGTTAACTGAACTAAGTTCCAGATACCTGAGTTTCTCAAAATGACTGTCGAAAGTATCTGCAAGTTTGATTCCTCAACAATCTCATTATCAGAAGGCAGCTCAGTCTAGATAGTAATGACGCTTCCCCAATTTTACTGTTTTGGGATGTTTGTCCGGTTAGCCCCGATACCCAGCATCAACTCTATGTTTGTATCAATGCTTCGCCCATCTCCGCAAGGGTTTATCGTGTTGTTAAAGAAAAGTAACCAGGGATATAAATTTTAATTGAGTTGTAAATAATCAATTTTTCAAGGGCTGGAAACGCATGTAAAGAGTATTAAAACGCACACATATTCCTACAAATCACACCTTAAGTCTTATAAATAGATTAAAAGAGACGGATAAAATAATATAAAATGTTCATTCGTAAACTTTATTAGTTTTGATTAAAATATTATACATATTGTAAAAGGAATGAATCAAATACGGATGAAATTTGGAGCTCTTATACTTAGTTGTATGATTAGTCATAAGCGTTTTATTAGTTGTAATACGTTTCTTTAGTTACTTGTACCTGGCGATTGTTCAGTTAGTTAGCATTTTCTATATATAGCCGTTGTTAGATTGCAATCGAACACAATTCATTCATCTATCAATATAAAATTTGTTACATCCCCGAGCTATGATTAATGTGACCGATAGAAGAAATAGGAGAAGTATAGACGATATGGGAGAATAATAGATAATATTGAGAAGGAAATGGTGCAATGTAGTTTTCATTCATACTTGCCCTAAAAATGAGTAAACTCATTACAATAGGGATAGAGCCCTAGAATCCAACAGACTAAAATGAAAACCTACAACCTATGACGTCATAGATGAATCCAACAAATGAACAATTGTTGATTATTTTTGAAAACACAAAAAACATCATCGTCATGGATAAAGGATGAAGGTATATACTGATTGTTTAGTAACCGCCGATTTGATAATGGAATGTACGATCCAGATAATTTGGTGTACTTCTCTTCAGTAGCCGACCATCAATTGGACGAATCTATTTTAATGCCTCGACACTGTTTCATATCCTGTCGCATTAGTTTTGGAATTAATAGGGATGCGCATCTTTCTTAACTTATGCGATTTGTTTGTTTTGGTTGTTACTCCGAACATCTCCATTTCTTCCATGCGCAATGCTTGAGATCTAACACATTTCTTCATTACTACTTTCAGAGGACTATTACAATACATGTAATTGACATCTAATCGTCTCTCTTAAGACTTTGTGAGCTACCTGTCCATACCCCCGAAGTGTTTTCCCATGACAAACATGGAGGGAAATTTGATTTATAGCTCCACTTTCCAATGTTTATCGTATCATCCTGTGATACACATTTTCATATTATTCCCCAAATTGTTTCGAATTCCAAAACCCTAGCTCCTGTTCGAAACTCGATCCGGTAACCAGATTAGAAATGTCTGATGTTTCAACAGACGCATTCCGTGAAATACTCAGCCGTGTTCCGGTGGAGGATCTTCCACCGCTGAGGCGTGTCTGCAAGGAGTGGCGATCGATAATCGACGATCCCCTTTTCGTCGAACAATTGGACGGCGGTTATCGCTTTCTCATTTGTAAACCGAGCAGAGGACCAATTGGTAAGCTCTATTCCATATATCTGAGCTCCATAAAAAAATCTCGGTTCCTCACTCAACCAATTTATGCCACAAATGTTAAGAATCTGAATCGCCGTGGTGTCTCGCCTTTACGTGATATGCCTGTTCCTTGTTGTCATGGTCTCATACTCCTTACCCATTACGAAACCGAAAGGACGTGGTTTGTTTGGAATCCATTTACCAAGGATTTTCTCGAGTTGCCCCCTTTCGATACTCTGACCAGGGGACACTTTCCCTATGGAGGGATCGGGTACGATGCGGTTTCGGGTCAATACAAGGTTGTTAGGATTTCAGGACTTTTAGATGAGTCTTTGGAGACACTAATTTATCCTGAGAAGTCGAATTCGAACACGTGGCATAGGATTGATGATTATCCTGATTGTATCTTCAACAAGGATCTTTCTGGGATTGACAGAACTGAGAATGGAGTTTTCTTCAATGGCTCACTGCACTGGTTTGCATCTGTAGAAAAGGTGCGACAAATACTGGCTTTGGATCTTGGTAATGAGAAGTACCGCCTGATTCCGGCGCCACCAGCCTCTTCGTCTGAATTTTGGCGTATGGATGCGTCTGGTGGATGCTTATTTGTGAGTTACTCTTATCGGGATCGGTTTGACATGTGGGTGTTGGATGATCAGGGAGGAGAGAACATCTGGAATAAGTTTGTTTCACTAGATCTTGGTAATCGTTTGTGGAGGAGGCTCGAGGTTATGTGTTATTCCAAGAGCAAAAATGAGGTTGTTATCCAGAGTATTGATGGCCTTTTGTGGTATCAGGTGGAAAAGAAATCTGGAACAGAAGTGTATATTGGGGGCGTTGGTTATGGTCATTCTTGTCAAGCAATTCGTCCTAGCTTCATTCGGCTCGATGGAAGCAGGAATGCTAGTGAAATTACTAATTCAAAGAAGAGGAAGAGGAAAAGCCCTACTGACAGGTGAAATTACTTTGACCTAAATCTTCTTGTTTCTGATGATATTATCTCTAGTAAAACACAGTGACTTGATCATGATATAAGTCTGATTTTTTAGGCTCAGCCCTTCATTTGCTTAGTCTCTACATTATTAAAACCTTGATAGTTTTGGACTGGGAGGTAAGTTAATTGAAGGAATGAAATTGTTGGCTGTGATACCTTCCCAAAAGTAGTTGCACATATGCACTTACATGTATCTAAGAACACAAATGAAACTACAAGATAAGCCGAAGTAACAAGACAATGACATTACAATTTGAAATTCAATAGATATCTGCAGTGATTGCGTCTTAGGCCTTGTCATATCCATCTCTGAATCATGAACAGTTGGTTTTTAACTAATAATGCAATGGGATGGTCTGGTTACGGAAATTGAACATTTCATTTTTTACGTTTAGGTTACTTTCAATTGTCATTCAGTTCTACTACAATATATAGCAGACTAGAAGTTCTGAACTAGCCCAGGTTAGCCATCAACATATGTCCGCCCCTGCTGCAACACCGTCTCAGGCTCTGTCAGATCTACCTCTAAATCATGATTTTTCTGTGGAATAATAATGTGTTACCAACTTAACAGAGACTCACATTGATGTGTAACTATTGCGGGATTTTGAGTTCTGTTAAAATTCAAAACCAAATTGATCCAACATCCTTGACTGGTTAAGCTAAAAACAAAATTAATTCTTGCAGGTTGGCTTTGGAGCTCATAAGTCGCCATTTTGATGCTGAAGAACCTTATGATTCGTCTTGGTCGGACTCGTCTGATTCGGAGGGTTGATTAGTCAACTTAACTAGTGTATATATTTTGGACAAGTAGGTATTCTCCCGTCGGGGCTACCTTTGGTTTTTGAATCCTAGTAGATATTTTATTTTGCATGACAACAGGGAATTAATATCTTAATGATGATGTATTTAAGTATTATGTAATGATCTGGATTGAACGAACTTCTGTTTTAATATTACTATGTCGCTGCCAGGAAGAACTGGCACCTTGAACAGTTAGACATGATGCAGATACTTATATACATCAAGCTCCTAATTACTACTTTACACCAATTGATCAACAGATACATGATGCCAACTAGCCAGATCCAAGAAAAGATTGCTGCTCAATTCAGTCTCAGAACGAGGCAGTAGATTTGAGCAAAGTTGAATTGCACCGAGGTTCTTGGTAGAAACCAAGATAGTGTTTCCAATACCACCTGTTGTTTCTTGATTTCTTCATGTATACGAAATGAATGATGAGAGCTATACAATGCAAAGATGTCAAGCATTAACATTACTAAAAAGGCCTAAAAGATTTTCAATTGAGAAGTCAGATGGCTTCTTCAACTTCAAGTTATACTGAATGTCAAACATACATTATGTTATTATAATTTTGTATAACCCTAAGCTCATTACAACTTGCAGCTTATGAAGCTACAAAGACACTAAATTACAGTCTTTACAGACCCCAAATTCATCACAGTAAGTATCTACTCCTTTAAAAAAAGACTACTCAGGGTTCATATTTCAGGACTCAACAAACTTAGAAGTCTTGCGGAGATGAATGTCATCATAGGCCCTCTCCTGTTCCAATTCTATGCAGTCCCGCGTTTTCAGAACCTGCAAAATCAACGTAAGAGAACAATCACAACTGCACTGAAGCCGAGTGACAACTGAAGAGTAAGATTGAAGATAATGTAGGAGAAATTAAATGTCCATGCCGCATATATGACAGAAAAGCATTGCATCAGATTTAATACCAGTATCTCATAGAACAGCCTTGCACTTTCTTTCTTCGTTTTTCCCGACAATAACTGTGACAAGTTTAATACTTCATCTTCTTTTTGCTTCTTTTTGAGGAGGAAATTTTTATGCAGATATGTTTCGGCCATTCTGCAAGAGGAAAGGATCGGAATTAACTGAATTTCACTCTTCAACAACTAGTTCAGCCATAAAAATTATGTAAGGTGAGAAAGTTCATCATACCTTGTCCTTTCAGAATATGCACCTGGAATCATAACAAAACATCACAACAAACATAAGACCAACAAAGTTAATCATAGCACAGGTCAATTATAACTGCCAATAAAGAAAGTTTTTATTCTTCTATTTGAAAAGATAGAAAAGGAAAGACTTTGCGCGCTTACCATTTTCCTGGCCATTTCCTCCGGATGAGTTTGCGTCCTGCAAAGGAACATACTCAATGATTAATCACTAATCAGCTAAAAGAGAAAATTAATACAAAAGCAATTACTGCAACTTACGTATACATCTGAAATCCATAGGGAACAGAACGCAAAAGCTTGATCACTGTACATTAACATTTTGTGGTGTAATTACTAAATTGGTTTCAAGATTTAAAAAATGAGGCTGTAACTCCTTGCTACCTCTTATTAATAGTGTTAGAAATGATCTCTTGATCATCTTTTCAAGGCCTTATGCAAATTCACCTGTATGTTCAGAACTCAGAAGAATTGTTCGGCTACAAACTGGAATTTTGATGGTTTCTTTTTACTATATACTAAATTTTTGCCGAGATAGTGATACTTCCTGACTGCTGAATATGTACCTCGGTATAAAAAACAGCATCCAATTCCACTCCTCCGATAGAATGTGAGGCCTCCTCCATTCTTTCAAGTGATGAGCTCGTGTGCACCACGAGTTCCAAACCAACATGGTCTGCTTCATTCTCATGCGATCTCAATGGGTTCGAGTGAACTTGAGTAACAGGAGTCGCGGGAGCAACTGGAGTATCTTCCGGTAATTTCTGTGTATCCTCTGCAGCTTGTTCTTTCTCCTCACAAGTGATAGGAGATTTAACTTCCATACTACACCCATGATCCTCCTGAGAAGCGACATTCTCATGATTTTCCAAATGTCCTTGTCGTTCAGCACCAGCCGTCCTATTGCTTTCAAGAGGACAGAGATCCACAAAGTTACCTGTTCATGCAGTAGTATATCACAGAGATGGCATATTTTATTAGGCAAATTTCACCAGATAACACTACATTGAACGAAATTACCCGCAAACCCAAGAGTTTGAATAAAGCTACTCCACTCACTAGGAATCAAAGGATCCAAGATGCTCTCAGCCATGCGGCAAAAATTGTGAGCTCTCCAGGCCCGTAAACAAGTCTGAGGGACTCTTGACCCCCCTTTACGCATTAGATCCTTCGAATTGTTTAGCCAATTTTTGTACTCTCTGCAAATCAAAAGTAAAATATTAAGGAGTATCAATCATATTTAAGATTACCATGTAAAGGGAAGGTTAATGAAAACACAGATGACTTTGCCGCACATCTAACACGAATTAAATATGACAGATAGCTTAGGAACTTCAATAAGTTACGACTGTATTGCAGCCTCAAAATTACAAAACAGAACCTGAGATCACATACTTATTAAGCACCACAAGTGAGCTATCAATTACAACCTTCCTCTTCTTGAAAATCTTAGCACTCTCACGTGGAGCAGGAGTTCGGACACTTGCAATATCTAGCGTACCAACAACACCACCTACAATAACCAAAAGCATGAGCAAGGAGAGCAATGATAATTTACTGCAGAGCTCTCAGTGTTGAAGATCAGAAAATTCTAGCGTATAAATGTATCGAGGAACTTCATATTTCATGTGAAATCAGTTTGAAGTCCTTGTGCTATTTTCATGGCATGCAAGATTATTTACTTTATTTTCTCTAAATGCAGTGTAATGAGAGTTACAGCAGATTAGACAGGTAGACCAATCTTCCATTTTGTCAAATTAAATTGCATGAACCGACTTCAAGTCATGAAATGGTATGGTACGAAAAAAACATCCAAACAAGATAATGGTTTAAATTGAAGACATCAAACTCACCTGCAATCTTTGAGTCTGGAGTTACGTCGACAGAAATAGATATGTGACGTTCTTCTGGCCTCTGTCGCTTTTTGCTCTTCGGGGTATCCATTTCCACATTATTCATCTTCTTGGTACCAACAGACTCTTCTTTGTCAACTGATCCAGTGCCTTTATGTGCTTTGTCCCTTACAAAGCACAGTCTCAAAATTTCTGTATATCCTGTTTCATGCTCACTATAACCATCAGCCATATCATTCATCGATTCATTTTCTGTTGCATCTAGTACCATAGGTTCAGCCACAGTAACTTGATCTTTCTCTAAACTCGGTACCATATTATCATCAGGCATATCATTCATCAGTTCATTTTCGGTTGCATCTAGTGCCATAGGTTCAGCCACAGTAACTTCATCTTTCTTTGAACTCTGCACCACATTACTATTATCTTTGGACAGCCCCGCAACAGACTTGTAGCCCTTCTCACAAGTCAGCATATCAAGATTATCCAAAATGTACGTAGATGACTTGTGACCCATTTGCTCTTCTTCAGCTTCATCCAACTCCATAGGTTCCAAACGATCTTCTAAAGAAAAACTGCCTTGTCCAAAGGCCACCGGACTTGCTGTTGAAATGAATATATTCCGAGATGGGCTCTTGGACAATTTTCGCTCCACAGGATGAGGCGAGAGCACACTGAGACGTGACAATTTATTGATCAGAGAGAAGTCACTAGAAAGTTCTTAAGAAGAATGGATGAAAGAAGTAAAAAGGACATACTCTCTAGGGGGTGTATAAGAAGTCGAAGGAACTTCTAGATATTGCATTTTATCCTGTTAATAACACAGCAGTTCATTAGTTACATCACAACTTCCGCGTAAAAATGTCAATGGGAGTAACTGCAATTCAATGTCGTATATGCTTGATGCTATTCCAATGTCTTGCACAACTAGTGTCTGTAATTAATTCATGTTGCACAGTACCTATTTTTGCTGCTGTTCATGATAACAACGTGTAGAGTTCACTTTAATTTCACCTGTTTTCATTTAAAAATCTTTGATCTCATTACTTAAACACCAGAACTATTTTAAATTTAAGCAGAACAAAAGGACTCCATTCTCTGTCTGAACTGAATTTTTTTGCAGAAAGTGAAAGTTCAGCGAAACGGAAATGACAAAAACAAGAGGGTACTACTTCACGCACTACCTTATATAGCATGTCACTTGTACTTCCTTCTTCTCCCTGGCCAGCTGATGAATAAAAGAAGAACTAATTAGAGCAAAACTATATAAACTTACAAATGACAACTCTCGTAGTACTAAAGCACCTGTAAGCAAGAGTTGTTCGGGAGGTCTAATGTTTCCGCTGCATAAACAGATCGTCCAAAAAAGTTGGTGAATAATAAATCCAAAGAGACTAGCTTAACAAAAGAATTGGCAAATATAAAAAGGACAAGTATGAAACTCACTCCATTAAATCCCGATTTTCCAGGAGTTCAAGGTTAAATTCATCGAGCGCGAATCTTGTTGGTCGCTTGACAGAATGATGGCGTGCCCGTGGTGTGTACCCATGCACGGCAATGCTGACGCGTGTCCTCTTGCCAGTATTAAATTCGCAAAGTTTAGAAAGCACATCATTGCAGTCATGGAATAGATACTCCACTTTCTTTGAGTAAATCCTCACAACGCCCAAAAGAAGGTAAGCCAGTATTCGATGTGCTATAACAGGAACCCCATCAACCAGTATCTTATCTGCCACAAAGCAGATACTTGTATTTGAGATATAAAATTAACTTCAAATTATTAGTAGTGCAAAACGAAGAACAAAATTTGGTGATCATTCTCTGGAGAGGTATATGGAACAGTGAAACTGTACTTAAACGTGAAAAGCAACCTCTACGCAATGGCAAACAGTCGAATGATTAGTACAGCAAATATTTGAGCGATGACGACTCTTGCCTAGAATGGTATGTTCAACATTGAGACTATGCTTAAATACGAAAATCAACCTCCATTAAATGAGAAAAATGGCACGTAACTTCTCTTTGCATGGTATAAAAAGTGAAAACAGCCTCGAATCGATCCCCTAAATTTCGAACTAACACATTAATAATTAACAATTCCCATGTACTTTGTTCAAGCACATGACCTCAAACTATAGCAACATTGTTCCAACCAAAGGCCAGTAACAAACTAATCCACAGCAGTATTCGAACCTAAAGGCCTTTAGCGAGTGACAATATCATTCTAACCAAAGGCATATACACCACAACACTATTTCAACCAAAGGCCTGCAAGTAATAATCCACAACACTATTCCAAACAAAATCCTGCAAGTAATAATCCACAACACTATTCCAACCTAAGACCTGCAAGTAATAATCCACAACATTGTTCTAACAAAAGGCCTACAACTAATAATCCACAACATTGTTCTAACCAAAGGCCTACAACTTACAATCCACAAAATTGTTCTAACTAAAGGACTATAATAACTAATCAAAGTTAACCAAACTAAATGCCTAATGTGATTTCTCCACAAAATGTGTTCAACAAAAACATTGAAGAAACTTCCACACACATGCCAACTGAACAAAAAAGGTAATAAACACAAAACAAATAATCAAAGAAAGCAAAAAGGGTAAGCAAAAGATCGCATTTTACCAAAAGTTAAAAACAAACACTCCTCCATTCCCTAACTAAAGGCCTTTATAACTTAAAATCCACAAAATAATTCTAACTAAAGGACTACAAACCAATCCACAATATTGCTGAAACTAAAGGCCTAATGTGTCTACACTACACAAAATGTGGTCCAACAAAAAGCCGGCATAAACACAAAACCAATAAACAAAACAAAAAAAAGGTTGCAAACAAAAGATGGCAGTTTTACCAAAAGTTAGAAAGAAACTCTCCATTTGACAGAAAAAGAAACCCCACAAAAAATTTAGCAAAGAAAAGGCAAGGAAAGGTATATAGTAGTAGATACCAACAGAAGAAGGTATGTCAGTCTGCTGAACTTGGTGTTTTCTCAACTTGCTGTAACAATGAGCGGCAGTCCAAATCGTACCTAAAGAACCTTTTTTTGAAAGAAGCAATTGAGAGTAGAACATGCTTCTATGTCCTTGTTGTTTACCTATCTTGTCTCGAGAGAAGTTGGTGTTTTGTTTCTGTGTTTTTTGTGAAAATGAAAAACAGAGGGAGAAGGAGAATTGAAACGGTCGATGAATGAAAATGTTTAGTGTGTGAGGGAAGGAAGAATGAAAAGAAAATCTATTTCTTTTATTATTCTCGATTTGTCGTCGTTTAATTATTTATTTTTGCTGTCTGTTTCCTGGTTTGCCACTCGAAGATTTGCTTTTGCTTGCATTTATCTCTTACCTTGGTTACAGTAATAATAACAAAAATCAAAATTCTAAATTCTTGACTAGATAAATTCACTTTGTTTAGGATATTACAGTCAAAATCTTTACACATATAACACAATTTTAACTAGTCAAACATTAATTAATTGTTGAATATTAATTTAATTCTATATCAGTGTAATAATAATTTAATATAATTGTATAGTTGTTTGACAACGAGATTTTAACGGAGGTTAAGTGACATGTTAAATATAAGTCACTGTATGACTCACATTAACATAAGTTGAAATGACATGTTAATTCATTAGTTGGTTAAATTAGGTATGTGCCACTAAAACTTGCCTTACAAGTGATTCGTCACTCTTTTATGAGGCATTAAGAATAGTGAATAGTGATGAGAGATGAGACATATGAAACGAGCGCTAAATGAAAAATATTTAAAATTCAACAGGTACTTTGAGAAAGTGTGACTGAAGAAAGTGCGACTGAAAGATATACTTTATTATGCTTGGTAATGTTTGTAAATATAATGTCAATTCGACGATTTTCTTTTCTTTTCAAGTTTGATCACATGATGTGTAGTTCGTTCATAAACCTGAATTAGTATTTACGAAATTCCAACATCACCAATGTATATTTGTTAAATGTTAAATTTTTTGCATAGACACTTGAGGAAGGATTTTCTTTTTTTCTAAAAAAGATTATACAATTTAAATAGTTAATATAGTCAAATATTTGTTTTGAAATAAGAAAAGGAAAAGCATGATAATGTAGTCAAATATTTGTTGAGAGATAAGACATATGAAATGAGCGCTAAATGAGAAATATAAAGATTTCAACAGGATATTTTAAGAAAGTGTGAAAGTGTTACTGAATGATATACTTTATTGCTGCTTGATAATGTCAATAGATATAATGTAAATTTGGTGGTTTTCTTTTCTTTTCAAGTTTGATTGTACGATGTGTAGGTCGTTGATAAACTTGAACTAGTATTTACGGTATGTTCCAACTCTTAACGTTGCTGATGTATATTCGTTAAATGATTAATTTATTTGCATACACACTTGAGGTAAGGATTTTCTTTTTTTTACAAAAATATGCAATATAAATAATTAATCTAGTTAAATATTTATTTTGAGAAAAAATAAAAACGAAAAGGATGATAATGTAGTCAAAGATCAAGAAAAGAAAAGGTGGAGGAATGTATAAGTACGTTATAATATGTGGTAGTATATGATTTCCTCAAATGGTTTGAAAGTATAACTCTTTTCAAAGCTGAACCCAGAAAGAAGTGGCCTAGTTCTAAGGTTCGAATACAATTATAATGTTTAACGTACAATCTTTCAGCTATATTAATTTATAGCTGTTAAATTGATTGTACAAAAATTATTTTGAGTTGTAATTAATCCTAACCATCCATCTGATGTGTACATTTTACATGACAATCCGTGTAAATTTATAATATAAATAGAATAGAATTAAATGTCATATATAATTATATTTATCCTTAAATTGAAATATTAAAAATTAAATACATTATTATTTATTTATGAATTCTATGAACCCTAATATCTAATTTCCTTGACCTTTTAGAATCGATGTTCGCATGAAATCTTGTTGTCGTTTGTCAAATTTCTGGAGATCATCCAATTGTTTATGACGATTTTAATTTGTAGCATCAAAATCAAAGTATTCAATACAACCGTGCTCTACGCATGAAACAATAATTACAACCCCAACATGCCAATTGGATTCATCTTGCCAATAATCATTTGCCACAAGAGTGAAGGCCACAGTTGAATTTTTATATAAAAATCATTTGAAGTTAAAAATCTATTATAATTGAAGGGATTAGGGTTCATATGATTTTGAAAAAAGAATAACATTGTTGTTAATTGATCTAGTTATAATTTAAAACAAAAAATATTAATTTTTATTATTATAACTAATACTCCTATATAAAAATATAAAAGTTATTTAAATGACATTATAATCCAATTTGTATAGTGAAATTTACACTAACTGTCATTGTATAATTATTACAATTGTATGAACGGTTAAGATTTAATACAACTGAAAAAATATTTTGTGTAAGTCATATAACATTTAAGAACAAGTACAACTAAGATGGACGGATGTTAAGCTATTACACTTGTAGTCGGACCCTAGATTTACCCATGAAAGCTAACAATAACACATAATAAACTCCATCCATCTCTCGAATGAGGTCATGTGTTAAAATGATTTTTTTTTAAATGACTAAATGGTGACTTGAACCCCTGACCTATTGATTGGAGTTGAAGCGTCTTACCAATTGAGCTGCACCTTGTTATAAAAAAAATGATTTAAAGCTATATTTGAACAAATATTATGGACTATTAAATATTACAAATATACCTAATAAGAGATGTTAAACATAGGATCATTTTCTCCAATCTTTATTACAATAAAAAACTATATATGTGATTGATCAATTGATCAGTATATTGTTGTTGGATCTTATACTAGCAGTATTATGTCATATGAAATATGACAGATTTTAAAAACTGAACAAAAACAAGAGAATTCCAATTGATCTCTAGTTATTCGGTTTTATTTTTTTGACTTCAGGGTATGGTCCTCTTCTATCCATTACACTTTTGGATTGCAACATTGAATTAAGAAATACAATTTTTTTAGGGTGAATTACATATAGTACCCCTTAAATTTGGGCCAATTATAGAGAACCCTCCAAATTGGCGAGAAATACATATAGACCCCTCGAGCTCATTTCCATTGACCAACTCTCCACATTATCTTTATCTCTCCAACATGAATTTTTACCCCTCTCTCAATTAAAGAAAACTGAAACTAAATTCTATTTAAAAAATGAAAATAAAGAAAGTTAGAACAAGAAATCGTTTCATCTTTCTCTCCTCATATTCTTCACCCTCCACCTAAAGAAACTCCATTGGAGCTACAAATTGCAGCTTTAATGGAGCAACTCTGCACCTCCACTGGAGCTGTTGTAGCAGCTCCGGCGAGCTGCATATCTGCAAATTACAGCTCCAATGGAGGTGCAAAATTACAGCTCCAATGGAGTTGTTCCTGTAGTCCACCAGAGTTATATTTGTAGCTCCGATTAAGAGCTTTCAAAAGCTCCGATTTCGAGCTCCTAAACTTCGATTTTTGTTGTTGGCGAATATGGCGATTTGAGAGTGGCGGTTATGGAGTTTTATTGGTGTAATTGTTTGAAATAATAGTTTAGGGGCTTGATTGACTTTTATAGAAAAGTAGTGGGTGAGTGTTGGTGTATTAGATTAAAATTAGGGACTAAGTTTGTAATGAAATTGATATTGAAAATTAAAGAAAGGAGAAGAGAAAAGAAAAAGGGGATATCATTTTCGTTAATAAGTCCAACTTTTTCGTCCATCTCATCATCCAACAACGTCACATCAACCCCAAAGTTGACTTGTGGAGTTGGATGTAATTAGTTTTATAGTCCTTTGTTATTTTTGGTCCTATCTGTAATGCAAGTCAATGTGGACGATTTTTTGAAATACGATCAATTTAAGGGGCAGTAGATGTAATTTTTTTCCTTTTTTTTAAGAAAAGGGTAACAAAATGGCTAGTTTTGTTATTTGATAATTAACATACACCTATGCATGTTCTGTATTAATTACATGTAAATTTTGTTATGACTTCATTTTGTTAAAAATTAATTACAAATAGCCCCAAGTTACATGGATAATCACATAGGCAAGGGCGTGTCACGTGTGTGCTGGTGAATTTTGAGTTGCATTGACCATTAGGTCTGTCTCTAATTTTAATTGATATTTGAATTTTAGGTACTGGTGTAATGTTCTCTAGTCCTGTTTTGTTGAGTATTCGACCAGATAGATTTTTGGTGGTATAGATAAAATCCCTATAGAGTGTTTTAAGAAATGCTGCATATCTATGTTATAATAAGTAAGAAGGGCTTAGAAAACACCGGATACTAATATGCAAATGAATTATCTAATAAGGGCTGTTTATGTAATTTTCTGAATAAAATTATTTTGGTAAAAATTTGACAAAATGCTGTTGATCGTTAAACCCCTTGAACCCTAGACACCATTTCTTCTTGCGAGCATCGAAATCCTAACCATGGCGATCTCACTCCGGCGAGCCGTACATTCTTCTAAAACATTGTTTCAAGCTCTCAGAGCATCTTCATTCACCTCTCACCGATCGCTGTCTCACCTGAACTCATCACCAGCTTACACTTTCCATCAACGAGCTTTCGCAGAAAGGCTCTTCAACTCAACCGAATCAACACCTCATCAGTTTGATACTCGCAGAGCCTTTGCTAAAGGAAGAAAACAACATATCAGTAATCATCTTCTTTTACTTTCATATTCTGCTGTTCAACTTTTGTTTCGTTTTCGTACATTTTGTTGATTCATATTAGTGCTTGTTGATTAGGAAATGGTTCAATTGAATTGAAAATATTATTTTTCTGTCTACCAATTTGTTCATCTTTCGTTTCGAGTCACCTTTGCCGTTTAAATTACTTTTTTTTTTTTGTCTATCAACCGATACCAATTAGGCGAGTGACTGTCACTTGATAATATGGGGATAAGAAAAGCTAGAACTGACTGATGATGAGGTACATATTTGAATGGAGGTGTGTAGCAATTTAGCTGAAAAGATACTACTTGTGTATTTATGTTCCATTTCAATTGTGCTTTCTGTAGATGATGAAGACGAGGTTGAGGATGAGGAAGAAGGCGGTGATTTAGGGACTAATGTTAAGTCTACAGCTAAGTTGCTCATGGAGGCGGCAATTGATTCATTATCTCGTGAACTAACCAAATTGCGTACAGGGAGAGCTTCACAAGGTGTAAATTTTTGGTGTGTTATTAAGAAACAGACTCTTCTTTTTGACATTATTCTTACAAAATTAATTGTCTGTCAGGGATGCTTGACCACATTATGGTTGAGCAATATGGACTCAAGACACCACTCAGTAGGATAGCAGTTGTCTCTGTTTCGGATCCAAAAACCCTTTCAGTTACTCCCTATGATGCTAATGTAACGTGATGTTGCTTCCCTCTGATACATTTCCCCCCCCCTATTTTTTGGGGGGGGGGGGGGCATCTTTCTATCATTCTACAGATGTTCTTGTGCTATTATGTATCATTCACATAGTACAGTATGAATACTTTTAATAAACTGGCTGCATATACTATATTCTCAAAAGAGCAAATAATTTTGCAGACCTTGAAAGAGTTGGAGAAAGCCATCACAAGATCTCCACTGGGATTGAATCCCAAATCTGATAACCAAAGACTGATTGTATCTATACCACCGTAAGAATCTTAACCGTTAACATAACTCCTGTTTTTGTTTGTTCGGCATTGTGTGTTTGTTTTTTTTTTTTTTTTTAGTTGTGCAGTTTTTCTCCTGTCCTAATTGATAAAATACAAAAACTTGTGAAAGTCCAAGTTTTTATGAGAGTTCTGAGAGTACTTTAATATTTTATATTAATTGTGCGACTTTGTGTGTAAATTGTAGATTTTTGTCTATTTATAAAATTGTGTATTGTTGTATACTAATTGTTCAGCTGAATCTTTTTACGTGAGACTCTTAGGACTTTCCGGAGTTTTTCTTGATAGAAATATTATTTTTATGTTAAAATAGAATTTGAGATCCTGTCTCTTCAAATGAAACTGAAATTCCCCTGTTCCAAGTGTTAAAACAGATATTTTATATTACTAATTGATATTTATTGTTCTTGTGATGTGCAGAATGACAAAAGATCACATGCAAGTAAGCCTCAACACTTATTTAAATATCCATAATTTTATCGTCCAGATTACATAAACAAGCTACATGTTTGTTCTCTAATAAAAGCCGCTTCTAATAATGCCGATCTGTCTCTTTACCAGGCTGTGTGTAAAATTGTCACAAAATCAGCAGAAGATGTGAAACAGAGCATAAGAAGAGCACGACAGAAGGTAGCTTATAATATAAAGTTAATTGACTTATCTTTACTTGTGATAAATACATATCGTCTTCCTTTATGGTTTGATAATCATATTCATGATACATGAATTTTGTAATCTAATTTTTGTTGTGATTTCCCCCCATGGAAATTTACAGGCGTTAGACAGCATTAAAAAGTCAGCGCAGAAGAAGAAGGATAAAGATAAAGCTGCTTCATTCATATCGTCAGATGATGCAAAACGGCTAGAGAAAGATGTAAGTAGTGCTCATTGCTTCATCACATTTAGTCACGTGTTTATTAGACCTTCAACTTATTGCTGTGTCTAAATCAGATTGATGACATGACGAAGAAGTTTATCAAGATAGCTGAAGATATGTGCAAGACGAAGGAGAAGGAAATTTCATCCGGCTGATATAATGACGTTTTGGTATACACCAGGTTGTTATGTGCAATGCAAATTCATTCAGTTTACCTCGGGTGTTTGAGTTAGCTTATTTAAATTACAGTTAGAATTAGCTGAGCTGCTTTGAGGCAGTTGGTAATTTATGAAAATGAACGTGCCATTGAGATTTAAACTAGCTGATGTATACATCCTGTTCTCTGAAATAAACTGACCGATAATCCTGTAGCAACTCTCATCCCCATGTTTAAGTTGGAACGATACCGAGAAGTATGGTCACTGATAGTGATTCCTTTCAGAAAAAAGAATTGTTTTGATTTGCACCTATCTTCTTAATGATTCTCCAACACCATTTACTGAAAATGAATTTTACATCTAGAGAAACCAAACCTCAACCAAAACTTTTTACACTAGGTAGAAATAGTTCCAGTACTTTGAGATGAAGTACTGATGCATATCTATACAACCAAAATAAATTGCTCAAGATTCTACTTATAAAAAATAGCCTCTCTTGTCACTAGCCTTATCCCCCGCACCCACAATTCTGTCATCTCTGCTCCGCCATCACATGCAAAATGCACTTCCTTGTTCTTTGTTGTGACCACACGAAAAATGCCAGGTGCATTGCCGTCACCCTTCTTCCTCCTGTTTTTCTGAAAGCTCAGGCTTGGTCCAACTTCTGCCTCGCGGCATACTACATTTCGGCAGCTGGACTTACCCCAATGCAATATTCCAGTAGATCCCACCATCTTAACAAGCTTCACATGTGGAGCTCCCTTGCCGCATTTCGTATGCTTACATACTCGTGAACCACCTAACACCAACTTCCGTGCAAGAGCGTTTAGTATAACATTCTCTGCGTCACTTCCCAAGCCTTGGAGTTTCCTAGCAAGTGAAAGTGCAGATTCTCCCTTTGAATTTTCCGCATCACAATTTGCACCTCGAGTGATTAGGAAATCACATATTTTGGCATTTCCTTCTCTAGCAGCAAGCATGAGGGGGGTGTATCCATCCCCGTCCGACGCGTTGATGTCGTAACCCTTGCTAGTCAGTAACTTGACTGCATCCAAGTCTCCTCGCCGAGCCGCACAATGAAGAGCATAAAATCCGCCTGCTATACGATTTTCCTTGTCAAGAGCGAATTCCAGCATCACCTTTTCGAAAAGATCCCTGTTATTGTTGAGTCGAGACAGAGTGAGGGCAGTCTCATCGGATTTACTGACTAGTTTTACATCAGCTCCCGCGTAAACTAGCATTCTGAAAGCAGCAACATGGCCTTCCATTGCAGCAATCATGACTGCCGAGAAGCCTTTTTCATCCTGCTCATTGAGATCAATACTTTTTTCTGCAAGCAGAGCTTTTAACCCAAGAACATCTCCTGCTTGAGCAACAAACAGGAGCGGTGAGAAAACAGACCTGTTGGTTGAAGTGAGTGTGTTTCCAATACGAATTATGTTGAGCAGCACTTGCTGGAAAATGAGATACCAATGAGTAGACCGAGCGAGTAGACTGGCAGATTGACAGGCTGAGTTAACCATGCTTAGATCAGCACCAGCCTTTGCCAGCACTTGGAGGCATTTTTCTTGTTTATACCTGATTGCGATCATTAGAGCTGTGTCACCATTGTCAGCTCTCGAGTTAAGATCGCAGCCAGAATCGATCAGAGTTTGAAGAATGGCTGGATGACCAAGACGAGCAGCCATGTGTATGGGATGGAAGGACACGTTTTGAGTGGTTTTGGTAGAGTTTTCCATCTGAGCACCAGACTTCAATAGTACTTTTAGAGCTCTGTCATTACCACACAGTATAGCATGTTGGAGAAGAGATCGTCCGTAATGCATATCAAGTGAGGTGTATTGAAGGAGCATCTGTAGAATAGAACCAGTTGATTCAAAATATTCCACAGCACACCAGGATATAGAATAGGGTTCGGCCAGGCCTGCCCCAACTCGGAATTCCTCTCCTGAAGCCATGTCCCATGACCATGCACCAAGTTGCACTTTCACGTTATGTTTGACACCAGCCTAACAGAGACAAACAAGATATGTTATATAAATTCCGTAACACTGTCTCTTTCACCATCATGCCATTTAGCATGAGAAACAAGCAGTTTGGTTAATTATGTGAAATTGTTAACAGAACCAGAAAATGTTTATAAGCATTACTTCTATTACCTCAAGCAGTAGACGAACAACAGAGATTTGCCTGCTGACAACAGCAGCCACAAGTGCATTACAGTCGACATTTGTGTGCAGAGAAGGCTTAGATGATTGAAGCAGGACACGATCAGTTGAATTTGCATCAACTCCACACTGCATCAAGTAATAATCTATCAGCTTATACTTTATTATCTTGAGAGTCTAATAACGACAATGAGATTGTGTTGGATGTGAAGTTATACCCTCATGAGAGCATCCACTACTTCCACAAAACCTCTAATGCATGCGGTTACTAGAGCATGAACAGCAACGTGTGGTCGGATTAGGTCAGAACTCATAAGCTGTTCCACTAAATGTGAACGCCCATGGTTGCTAGCTTCCAACAGAGCTTCCTCACAGGCCGGTTGAGATGCCCCAGCCTTGACTAGGACCTCCAGGATCTCAGCATGCCCCTCCCTTACAGCCGCAGTTGTTGCAAAGCCTCTGAACAGCCGCTGGTTCACGTCAGCTCCCGCACTCTGTCATTTCATAAAAATGATTAGTTATCTCCTTTCATTGAAATTTTAATTTCATCAATTTTGAATAAAATAACCAAAAAAAAAAAAGGGAAAAATATAGTGATGGGGATATAAATATACACACACACTTGGGAGGAGTATTGTCTACTAGACAAAGACAAGCAAAGGTCCTTGTCACAGGCATTGAGGTATGGTATTGATCCATTATTACACTGTAGAGGTTGGTGAGGACAAAAAGAGCAGAGCCTCATTGCATTTATGCGGCGCAAATCTAATGTGATGCATGGGATGTATGTGAGGAAAATGGGACAGCTCCTGATGGGTCTTCTTGGCCTGTTAGTGCAGATGGCTTGTCTCTCTCTCACGAACAGGTGAAGGGAAATTAAAGTCTCAATTTAAGAGACGATGCAAATTTCAGAATAATGGGCTAAGGCAAAAGTGCACCCATTTCAGAAGCAACATCAAGTCCTTTTTCACTCTTTGTCCCACAGAAACACAAAACACACTCAAGTTTTGGACATGAACAAGTCATTTTCATGCAATAAAGGGTTAACTTTTGCCCAACCAAATATCAAGATCAAAGATACTAACGCTCTATTTTTATGATTGACATTAGTACTGAGTTATGAACCATCATATCATTCCAAATTAGTGAATTTTAAAAATCACTTTCGAGATAGTGAGTTTACAATATATTTCTAAGCAAATGGAAGACAAGACTCTTTTGGTGTAGTTAGTTGGTGTCAAAATCACTGTATGAATCTCAAAGATTCGGGAAGAAAAAGTAGAATTCAGCTAAAGTGAAAACCCTCCAATCGCAAAAAGTAAATAACAGCTGATTCAAAATTTGAACAGTAAAGACACTAGAAATGTACAGATTACAGGAAACCAGGAACAACTTTCAAATTTTGAATTCAGCCCATCATAATAAGTTACTAGTCGAGATTCATGTAATTCAGTTCAACAGATCAGGTAGACACAATCTAATAAAGATTAGACCAAATTAATGACAATAACACTTGTTTGCGTTTAACGGTCAATGACTCTAGCACAATTTTGAAGACCTTTTTAGGCTCTCAGGTTATGTTTAACGCCATCTTATCACTGGTTTAAGAGCTAAACCACCTTATTTTACTCCGTAAACCAAATAACAAGAGTTTCTATTTCATCATTTCAAAAACAACATATCGAAACATGATGAATCGTCAACCACATTCCATTCACACCATTTGATCAGTCAACCACATCCAAATTCAATTTCAAAACCAGAGACCAACTGTTTTTTACTAAAAATAGCTAGTAAACCAGCTCCGAAAAGGTCACCTATCTTATAGTACTAACTTCTAAGCTAGCTAGCTGATTCGCAGGCGAAGCCAAATCATCATCATCGTCACAGAAGTAAACAAAATCAGCAAACAGTACACAAACAAAAACAAAGCAACATCAAAGGAAAACACACCAAAGCTACATTGGTATAATTTTAGCCAAATCATCATCATCATCACACAAATAAACAAAATCAAAACACACTAATCAGCAAACAAAACACAAACAAAAAACAAAGCAAGTGAAATCGAATCACACAAACAAACAAAATGAGACAAAAAATTACCAGCAATTTCCTGAGGAGATGCAAGGAGCCATTACTAGCAGCAACGAACAACGGCGTAACATCCATTCTGAGCTCCTCATATCCTACTCTTACCTCGATCGCCTTCTCCTCCTCGTCGGCGAGAACCACATCCGCCTTGCGAATCTTCATCGCAACAACGCCTGCATAGTTGACATCAACAAACGGATCGGAAACGCACTCAAACGCCGATTTGAGATCGTTGGAGAGCGCGGCTTCGACGAGGCGCTGAGAGACCTCGGCTTGGTAGTCGACCGGTACGACCTGGTTGCCGCCGCCGTGTCGGAGCACCATCATTTCCGGCGGAAGATATGGAATGGGAGTGTGAGTGAGTGTGTGTGGTGAAATTGAGGGTGTGTGTGTATGTATGTTTTATAATGTGCCTGATGATGATGTTTATGATTCTTTCTACAGTTTCTTTTTGTTTTTTAAGAGAGAGAGAAATAGGAGAGAGTGGGGAGGGGAAATTGAAATGAGTGAGCGCGAGAAGGAAGGATGAAAAGCGTGGGTGCCTTTGTAATCAATGTAATCCATAGTAAAAGTCGAAGACAGTCTATTGGTTAAAGTTGAAATGTTAATTTTATAAAAGAACCGATGAAATATAAATTGTAATATTAACAAATTATTTATATTATTAATTAAAAAGAATTTATATAGTTATTGAATATTATTTTTGTAATATAAAATAATATTAGCATAGATAAATATAGATGTTTTGATTATGATATTTATAAATTTGTTGACATTAAATCATTTGGTATACTGCGGGAAATGTCTTTTATTATTTTGTTAATGTTAATTAACATGAAACAGATACTGGACTATTGATTAATTAAGACCATAAAGATTGTTCAATTCCAATGATAAATACATGACAATTGTATTAATTAATTATTACTCCTGCTTCTATACCTTGTTGTTTCTAGATAAAGGTATGGGTTTATATGATTTTGAAGTGTCATTTTGGAAAGGGGCATTCATTTTTATTTTAATCTCTAAAAATTTATTATTTTTGATAGAGTATCCAATGAGCAGGTATATATCTAAATTATTTAGTTGAAATGTGTGTATTATTAATAGAATATATATTTTGATAATCTACGATAATATTAATATTAATATAAAATACACCAGTATTTTAATAATATATAGAGAGTGTATGAAAGGAGAGATTACTTCTTTATTATTTATTAATGTTAATTTTCATAATATCGATATTATACTTATGAATTAATTAAGACAATAAAGATTGTCCATTTCCAAGGACATATACATGACAATTACATTAATTATTCCTTATAGTTTCTAGACGAAGTTATGGGTTTATATGATTTTGTAGTGTTGTTTTGGAAAATGGCAACACATGTGTGATATTCCTTTCCATTTCTTTCTATTTTTATTTTTGATGAGGTTATTTTTATATTTGTATTACTCACAACTTACGTGATAGACTGAACATTACAGAAGTCAAGTCTAACTGCACCTTCATGCAACATATTCTTAAGAGAGAAAAGTCCACTTTTAGTCCTAACTACTTTTATCTCAAATTTTGAATCTATCAATTCATTTTTTCTAAACGGAAAATTTTATTAGTAAGACCGTGTTCTCTTAAACTAAAATTTACCAAACTGAATTGAAATAAAGTATAAATTATAATTAATCCGAACTTAATTGAACTGAAGTGATTTTCAGTTGAAGTGAACACAATCTAACTCTTCAACGAGTCCAAAACCATCAGTAATGCTCCAAACCACTATCCCCTAAGTAGGGTAACATAGAAATCCTTTTTTATAAACTAGAACCACATGTATATTACAACTCTTCACCATTCAATAGTCCAGTCCGATGTCAAATTGCCAAGTTACATACTTTTTTTCGGTTAAATTATGTTCTACATATTCAACTGAAAACGATTTCAGTTTCGTTCAATTTCAATTGAATGAGAATAAAAATACAATTCTGTAAATTTGAATTTGAATTTAAATTTACGAAAACAAAAGCTTATTGTTTCCTTGTTGTATGGGGAGATAGGTGGAGTGTACTCCAAAGATTAATATGGTGTTAATTGCAGTTTGTTTGGTTACAAAAGTGGATGAACCGCAATTGCACAAAGTCTGCTCCAAGTGTTAAGTTAACTACTACTCCTAGGACACGGCTTAAAGTATACCGCAGTCTTAATTAAAGAAAGACACAAGTACATTTGCACATATAATAATAATGCTTAACTAAAACCTAATATGATTGCACCCAGAAAGATCTAATATGGTTCAGCTACTAAAAATCACTAATTGTAGTATTGTAATACACGTTTCTTTAATATTAAAAGAATCTCGGTTTTGAGTTTTTGAAATGAGTACGTGTTGGTCGGTACATGAATCGACTTGGACTATGTTATTAAAAAGTACACATTTCATTTATATATGATTTTATGAGACATTGAGATTAGAATGTACTCCACTTCCTAGTATCTTCAGTTTTAATTTTTTACAGTTGTTAATATTAAATTTAAATTTAATATTATACATTACTCTCAATTATAATGGTAAATTATTACTATAAAGTTTAATGAATATATTATCATTATAATTTAAAATTAATTTGACGTTAAAGTTTAATTTTATTAATTATAAAAAAATTAAAATTGAATAGTTTCTAAGTAACGATTATAGTATAATTACTTCTTAGCAATCCCCTGGAAATGATTTTTGAGTTAATTGTTGAGATTTCAGGGGATTGCTCCCAGTTAAAATAAATGAGAATGAATCATGGAATATTTATTAATGTTTCGTGAGTTATTTACAATTTTTACAACTAATAGTGGATTGTGGCGTGCAGTTTAATATAGTTGGAGGGGCTTCCGTGTAATATACGAGAAAGAAAGGGGATTGTTGATCTAGCTACAAGCACCTGCAGTCCTGCACCATGGTTCACCGGTTCACCCACCACCCATCCAACCATCGCCATATGAAATTGCTCATAATTTCACCAACTATTCATAAAATTTTACATTTTCGGGGCTTAGAGACATGTTAAGGATTAATAGTGGATAAGTATAACATTTATATATGTAAAGATACGGACATTAATAAATCAACACCACTACTATTCACGGCGGACTTAGGGGTAGGTTGGGGTGCTCCCCCTTCAATTTTTAAAAGAAAAGATAATATTTTGAAAATTGAAAATTTGTCTTCCCAACTTGAATTCTAAAGGAACATTGTATATATTCTTTTGCCGTCCGCTTAAGCTATTTTCTCATCTTCGAGAGATGTAATAATCAAATGGAGACGAGGAGCATGTTACACGAGCTGCATTGTAGCTCGTCGTTGAGCCTGGACGCACCCATGGCGCGTCTTTAACTCCGTCATTCAATGACGGGATGGGCAGCAGGATGCTTCCGCATGGCCTTTACTTTTTTTTAAAATTTTTTTGTTTTGTTTAAATTTAAAACACGAATAACTCGAAAAATATAAATGTAAAAAATAAAATAAAAATTACCATTAAATTCGTCTTTTCGAGATCTACAAATAGAGATTAATCTTGACTATATTTGAATCACTCAATATCGAACTCATTTTCTATTTTGATTGAATTTAAAATTATAAAATGATTTCTAAAATATAATTTTATTAAATTCAATTTTCAAACACTATTATAATATGTTAAATATGCTTTTAAAAAAATAAAAATAAAATTATTTTAAATTTCATGACGGGATTATATGACGTATCACTAATGCAGTAAAATCTCGTCACTAAATTTATTACCTGTCAATGATGTGTCACAACCTCGTCACTTGTGTTGATGGTCTTATGGAAAAATAAATCCACCGTCATGTATGTAATAATGTAGTGTATGTGACGAAAATAGTGAGTGTAATAATGCAACTGCATTTTTGTTCTGTTTGATTTCACCTCTAAATGAAAACATTCACTTCATCATACTTCCGTACGTCGTTCTTGTCCGATTGCCAAAGGGAGATGCATAACACTATAACCCAATACTTACATACATACAGTATATCTATATTTATTGCTGTCACATTTACAGAAACTTGCCATTAATATCTTTACTCCTTTTCCACCAAACCACCTGTTGATATCATATCATGTAACAAAATGTATACATTACTACATAAAAATGGATCGAAATCAGCCCACGAGTGAAGGAGTATACGTGCTGCACTTAATAAATTTTATTAACATTGTAAGATTGTCCAATATTATAACAAGAGTAATCAGTATAAATTCTCAAACAGTTTACCTTACAAAAAAACAAAATTAATTGAAATCAGCCCACGGACAAAGATAGAATTAAGCTCGGTTCTCTTTAAATGAAATTTATTTAACTGAATTGAACTGAACTGAAAATAATATAACTAAGATTGTCCGTTATGGCGGTTGAAATTTTCGGTCGTGGCGAGCGCCAAGCGGTTGCCCGCTGCCGCCACGACCGAATAGTACACTGTGGCGACCTATTTGAAATAGGTCACCGCAATTTTTTCTTTTATTAATATATATTTTTTAATTTTGAAAATCGAATAACGACTATATTTATTCAGTACGAACGGAATATGATGAAACATTACATAATACGAAAACAAACAGATTGAACTGAAAGTAGGAAATGAAACGACTAGAACAATCAAAACATAATATAAGTAGTCCTCCTCCAGATGTGCTTGATCAAATCCTTCTGCAATGATTGGTGAGTGAGTGTTGTGTGTATATCACGCCTAGTATGCATGTATCCTTCAATTGAGTTGATCACTGAAGAGCGTTTTGTGAATCAAATACCGGAGTCTTCTTCCACTGAGTTGCGGTGTCTTAGTTGAATTCTTTGACATACTTCTCGTATGTTTTGGCCCGGAGATAAGTATGTCTTTCAAACTCAACGATCATGTTATGTAGGTATATACATGTATTCATAATCTTCGATAGAAGAGATTTCGTTTTGGCCAACGCTGGGTTGCAGATGATGGCGAAGCGTGCTTGCAGACAACCAAAAGCTCGCTCAACATCTTTTCGGACAATCTCTTACTTATGTGCAAACTTGGTCTCTTTGTGAGTAACTGGATTTTTGATGGACTTGACAAATGTTGTCCAGGCTAGATAAATCCCATCAGTTAGGTAGTACGCCATGTTGTAGTGATGATCGTTCACTTCAAAGTTTACCGGAGGAGCTACACCGTTGAGAAGATCATCAAACACCGGTGAACGTGCAACAACAGTGTGATCATTTAATTTAACTGACATTCCGAAGAAAGAGTGCCAAATTCAAGTGTTGTGTGAAGCAATAGCTTCTAGAACGAGCGTCGACTTACCACTTTTACCTTGGTATTAACCTTTCCATGTCATCGGACTGTTCTTCCATTTCCAATGCATACAATCGATCGAGCCAATCATTCCCGCAAAGACAGAACCACAAAACTTGTTCAATGCAATCAAAGCAACAATTTCACTACACCTTGTATATTCTTCAACAGCATCCGCGGCTAAACCATATGTGGGCATCCTCATCGCCGCAGTACACTTTTATAAATTCGAGAGCGCTTTGCGACCGGTAGCATCTGGGCCAGCCCTGAAGTAGCGTGGATCGTAGACGGAGACCGCGTCAACGATCCTCATGAACAGTGGCTTCGTCATTCTGAACCTCCGACGGAATTGCTTTGGAGTGTACTCGGCATTGTCGGCGGAGTAATCTTCCATAATTTGAGCATGATGTTTCTCGTGTCTTCGGTTGATGTACGTGCAAGTGTGTTTCTCCTTCGATTGTGATGAAGAAGACTCGGCAATGTACTTCGGCAACATCGACTCGAAAAATCTCTTTGCCATCACTGAATTATAGGATACGGGTTCGAATGCCAACTCTTCAGATTCGGACTCCACATCGGACATGAACACCTCTTCCTCAGAGTGATGTAATGAAGAAGACATTTTGGCAAAGTGATATTTGGTAGGTTATTAAGAGTATTTTGAGTTTAAAATAGAGAAAATAAGGGTGAAATTTGAGGTGTGGAGAAATATATGAAGTTTGGTGTCTATTTATATATCTCGAAAAAATAGGGCCGTTGGTGTATATACATATTTTTTATTAAACATATTTTTTTAAAATAAAAAATAAAAAAACGACCGACCACGTGTCCCAGTCAAACGGCTGGGACAGTTACCGTTTGGGGCTGGGTAACTCGATCGGTTGGAAAGCAACCGACCGATCGAGTTGCGGAGCAGTAGCGGCTGCTCCGTAGCCGTTCACAGTGAACGGATCGGTCGCGGCGATTTAACAGCCGCTCACAGTGAACTGTCTAAGCAGAACTGAACTGGAATGATTTTAAGTTGAAGAGAACAAATTCTTTATAAGTTATAGACTTTTAATGAGATAAGATTATATTATTAATTTCACAATAATGCTATTATGTTTAACTGAAATTTACTCAATTAAATTTAACTAAATAAAATAGAATTGAACTAAGATACTATATAAATTATAGTTAAGTAGAGTTTAAGGTAATGATAACCAAGTCTAGCACTCCTATCCGACCATGTCAAGCCATGTTATTGCCCAATTAACAACCATTTCACTTATTATATTAATTAATCAAATATCTCCATATTCGTTAATTTTTTATGATATACTTGTACATATTGGACTAATATTTGTGAGGAAAATTAAATTCTGAATTCTGAGAAATTAATTAGTTGAAACAGTAGTGCAGAAAGTAATTGGATAAAGTTACTCTGTTGAGGTTATGCTCAATGTGAGTAACTGAGAAGCTACAGTTTCTTTCTTGACCAGGTGTTCAACAGTCAACCTTTTTGACCCAAATCAATGTTAATTTGACCCCAATTTGGGGGATGGATGAATCTCCAATTTTTTTACTGTTCACTGTAGTTCATGAGTAATTCCTAATTATATTTATTTACGCAGTGATTTGTGGGATAAAAGAGATTAATTTAGCACGACATGAGAAAAGGAAATTAAATGGCTGGAAGCGTCATAGTTACTCGAACATCATATCAATGAACTGAGATGAAAGTGAATGATTGGTGGAATCATGAATTCCCTATAACTAACACAATATAACCCATCTGTAACGGGTAGTGATGATAAAATTCGTCCTAGGTATATAATTATTATCCAACCGATAACTCATTCAGTTCAGTTTAGTTTCGTTCAGTTCAGTTTAGTTTTGTTTAATTTAGTTTAGTTTCATTTAGTTCAGTTTTATTCTGTTTAATTATAATTTATAATATATTTTAATTTAATTCTGTTTCATTTAGTTCAGTTAGTAAATTTAAGTTTGAAATGGATAAACTTTTAGTTTTAGACTCATACAGTTGTCTTAGTATTAACGAATGTGCATATAACTTCAAATTGCATATTTAGGTATACAAGATAGAACTCGGATTTCATGGGGCCAAAAGAGACCATCCTAAAATGCTAGTATTAGTGTAATCTAATTGAATATATATAACTAACACTTGCATTAGAGGCATATGGATGGATGTTTAGTAAAATCCAACATATTCCTAGAATTGAGCTTTCCCATTTTTAGAATTAGGCCATGTTTGTTATACCACTGGAGCGGTCATCTTCCCACTCAAATCGAATATATTTAACATAAAAAATTCAATTTTAATTGAAAACGACCACTCAAATTCTATATTAATCAGTTCCTTAGCAATTGGACTTTGCACCTTGGTTTACACATATTTCGCCTTGATACACCTACTAGTGAAGTGATTAAACATGTCATTATGGTTTTGATCCCATAGCATGCACTGCTAATGTGGTGACATCTTATCCCTACTTGATTGTATATATTAGTAACTATCATAAGTTATAAGAACAAGTAGCAGGATATAATATTGTTACTTGACTTTACAAAGTAAAATTGCTTATATATGTGGACAAACCAAAAGAAGCTAAAGGTAAATACAAAAGCATAATGAAAATAAGAAATTAATTATAATTAAGCATGCATGCAATTGTGTCGATATTTTCAGACAAGAGTATCCGACCACAGAGTGCGTCAGATCATGTGTCATTTTTCTCTTTCAATTATACAGTGAAAATAGTGTTAGTACTTTGGTAGTAGTACAAGTGCACCACCATGTGTTACAATATAGGAATATTTTACATCTAGCTTGTGTAGTACTATAAAGAAGTCATTCACACGCATCTGTGCTTTTAACATATAGTAACCATAAACCAATCATATATTTAGAGCATGGATATCAGTACTAACATAAACCATTTTGAAATGGTTTAAAATAAAATTCAAATTGAGAAAATTCAATTTTAATTATATTTTTGTATAAAAAATTATATAAAAATTCAATTGGACTCCATTCGAATTCTATCAAACAATTCATTCTGAATTGTTAAAAGGCTCAGAAATAACACAGCTAGTATATTCACACGAGTGTATACAAGACCATAAAGTTTAATTTGACGAAATGAACCGTGTTTCAAAGTCTATGAATAACATTACAATCACAAATGACATGAGTTCATAAAAAATAGTTTACTTGTTGATTTTATATATTCATGTAAAATTTGTATGCGTTAACATTTAAAGGTAGTATACCAAAAACACTTTTTGTAGGAGATTTATAATCAATTCAAAGTCTAACTTTAAGCTAAAAGAACAAGAATAGTCATAAAACAACAGAACCTCAGACACTCTAAATTGATAGGTACTCCCATAACTCAATCTCAATTTTGAGCATTGTTAGAATAAATTCTCATAGTTGTACCGTCTAAAGCATTTTGTAGAAGCAATCAATTACATCATTTTACTTTAATTTTCTACTTTCTCGTATGTATGTACATAATTAATAGTACCAATCGTCATCTAATCTACTTGATTATTGTTAATTTAAAAAACACACACGCACATAATATTCAATCAATTAGTCAATTAATTTGAATTCTCCGACTTTAATATTTTAAGAAAAATTTTTAAAGACGGTTTTTAAATAATTTATTGAGTATCAAAAAAATTATACTATTGTTAATAAAAAATATACGTTCTCAACATTATTATTATATTACCATAAAATTTATTTCATTAATTATAAAAATATTTTAATTAATTAAATAAATAATTTTCTCGATTACATATATCTTCTCTGAATAAATTATACCATTATGCAATTCTACAAGTGCTTAACTACCAAACGAACTTTAGTTCGACTATCTTACGACATAAGCATCAATACAATAGACACCAATACAATAGACACCAAGGACTTCATAAAAAATTATTTATAATAGATCATTATGATACTAGATAGGCTATAGTATTTAGTTACTAGCTCTTCACTACTTACAAGAAATTTATATTTGATTTTACCCCTTGTATGCATGTTCCTGCATATATATACTAATACTAAACTGACTATAGTATACTTTCATGCATGTGTTTTTTCTTGCATGAGACAAGAAGATAGTGGTCGAAAAATACTTTGATTAACCACATTATAAACTAGGCTTAGTGTTAAACTAACTATGATTATTGGAAATCTCGACCTGTGGATTTCGTATGGTCGCAATCACAAATAAGATATATAACGTGGTGTAGTGAGACAGTCCATGTTCAACAATAACAGAGTTCATAGTACCAATAATATATTTTGGATTCAATATTCATTTACCGCCTTGGATTCTTCATGCTAGCTTGTTACATGTATAACACTCATGGAAGTTTGTATCTTCACTTTTGTATATATAAAATCTTAAAATTTCAAGTAAATCAAAAGCTGGAATGAATAAAAAACGCTACGTATAATATAATATAATAAGTTACATATTTATTTTCAATACCCATTGAACTTCATAGTTAAGCATTTTTACTATAGAACAATCTTATTATGAGTGAATAACGGAAAAATCTCCAGTTTCGAGACCGATAGCTACCTATTAGTGACCGTGCTAGCACAAAAGATAGGAGCTCGACTGATTAGTGGTCGGGCCGTTACAAATGATATCAGAGCCGCACCAGCCCAAAATCCACAAAAAGTGAAGGTTTGTCGGGCCATGGTGCAAAGTCAAGCATGTATATTTATTGTATGACAGGTAGTTCTTCCAAATCGTGAAAGATGAGATTAGGACTGAAAGAATTTAATCACATCTAAAAGCTCGAAATTATAAAGAGTTGTGTAATTTAATCATTTATATTAATTCTTACCACCCACCTATCGTCATGGTTATTATTATTATTTTTTGAATTAGAATATATTATTAACCTAAGAAAACAAATACAAAATAAAAGACGATCAAAAAGCGATATAACCTGAATACTGAAAATAAACTATAGTATCTATGTCAACAAAAGACTCCCAACATGGGTCGAAATCTAGGTATCATCCAAGATCTATAAACTACTTGATCTATAATTGTTTGCATAACGGACACATGTCTATCATCCTTCCGAAGCAAATATTATTCCCGTGTTTCCAAATCTCGTAAATAGTTTCCAAAATGACTACTAAGACCAGTTTTCTCCTCCAGTTTGCATAACGGACACATGTCTATCAGACCATGACCCAGGCGTATGCAGGGATCGAAGCTAGACAAGCACCTGTTGCCATATCCTTCGTGTGTTGCCACACTCGAACAAGAGGTGCTCAGTGGTCTCAACTTGCGTGCAAAAGCAACATTGTACGGTGGGGATCATGTCAAAATGGTACAACCTCTCCCGTTGCCGATTGACCATGATAGGTCATCTATGTGATAATCTGAGCTCGTGGTTGAGCAAAGGTTTCATACATTAGGTGCTTCCATTCCACTTTTGGCTTGTCGACTTGTAGTTCTTTATACATCTTTTAAATGTGAAATTTATGTACCAATCGCATAGATTTCATGAGGCGTTGTTGTTAACCAGTGCCCTATATTTCATGATATCCCTTTAACTTCTTTTAAGAGGTTATGTTGAACGTTAATACATAGATGACATAATAAAACTGCATCACAATTCACATCTCAAAAGTTCGTGATCAAGTTAAATAAAATATAGTGTGTAGCTAGAATAAGTGAAAACACATTGTGATGTGTTGGGCAGGTGGTGAAGAAGGAGCATTGCATCTTATACTGCAAAATTAACTAGGAAAACAACCGAATATGTAAACAAGCATGCACAAAAAGGATCAACAAAGTCGGTGAGACAATCTAGCCATCAATAATCGTGTAGGCCATTTCTTACATGTTTCTTGTATTACACTCCGTAACAGTAAGTCCATGTTCATTATCATATAGATTTATTTGGAATTGTTAAGTGCATTATCACTTTTGCTAAATGTAAGACGTATTTTTATGTACTTAAAAAATTCAATAAATTATATAAGTATAAAATTAATCCCAATTTCCATAAAATTTATCACATTATCACATCTTTGAAAATATATAAACGTATATACACTACAATACCATAACGTAACGAAAATCAATATTATTTAGTCATACTTTACAAATAATGATGAATTTGAGATGTTTATATTGTTATAATTCTTATTCGTAATCGTTAATATTTATTTAATTATTTAGTATAATTAAATTAATTAACTTTACATTAATGATTCTTTTTAAAAAATTAAAAAAAAAACAGAAACTGACCAGGACCGAGTCCTGGCCAGAACCAGGTCTGACACGACATGGTCCTGGTCAGAACTAGCAGATCTACCGATCGGAGCTGTACAGCTTTGACCAGATGGTTGGAGCTTCTTCGACGACCTGATCGGAGCTTTTCCGGTCAGTTCGGGGTGGCAGAGTTCTTTGTTCGTGTTCTTCGTCTTCGTTCTTCGTACGTGTTCTTTTAAATTTTTCTCGATTTTTTTCCAGATAATATGATTGGTTCAAATAAACATGTTTAGATGTTTTTTTTAAGTAAACTTGTAATTATTTATAATTATAGGACTATTTTATTAATTACAATAGTTGTGGTGTTGTTTGTAATATATAAAAATGCATTTTGCGTTTAGTAAAAGTTGTCCTGCGTTTAATATTTCTGATTTATTAAACTAGATGAAACTAAATTAAAATATAGTATATATAAATTATAACTAAACAAAGTTAAATTGAACTGACAGAATTGAATGGAACTAAATCGAAATCAAAGTAATTTTCAACCTAATTCCCTCCCAATAAACATTGAATGTTTAACATTATATAGGTCCATATTCTCCGTTTCAATTTAAACTGCTTTAATATTATAGTTTTAATACTATTTCATTAAACTGTTTATCCATTTATATCCTTTCTTGATCGATATCCCGAGTATATAATAAAGGAAATGAATTGAGTGACGTTTCAATTGTGATTTATATATAATCATGTAAATGTTATTTTAAGTTAGTATAACTTTCAATGTTTAATGTCATATGCACCGTTTCTAACACTTGACATATTTGAAATTTTGAAGCGTAGCAGCGCCACCAATTAGAGGTTTAATTTGGGGGTGGTCCATATTTGTGAAAGCCGATAATTATATTGCTAGTTATCAATAAAAATGAGCTTTAAAGTTTGAAATGATCCACATTTCTTGAGACACCATCATTTCTATGGTAGTTCAAATTTTGGTTCGGTAGGATTGACTTTACAAATTCCACATTAATATTATAGTAGCAACTAATTCCAGGACAATATAGTTTGGCCCTACTCTATAATAATAAATTTACATTGAAATCTGCTTACAATCTTCTGAGATGAAGAAAGAACTATGGTACTATGGCATAATTAGTCTCGCCGAATAAAGTAAACGGCTCACGTAATATCATGTTTGCACACTCTATCATGAATAGTCTTACTTTTTAGTTTGTCTGAAATTGAAGTACATTTTGCCCAGTTGACACATAGTCAACATTTAAACGATGCAATGACTTCCAAATCAACAAGTAAAATTGTCCCTGTCATTTGCACCTATTTAGGCTGTGCTCTATTCAACTGAAAATCACTTCAGTCCAGTTCAGTCAAGTTCAGTTCAGTCCAGTTCAGTTCAGTTCGGCTTAGTTATAATTTATACTTTACTTCACTTCAGTGCAGTTCAATTCAGTTCAGTTCAATAAATCTCAGTTGAAGTGAACACAACCTTACTGTATTTAAGAAATTGAAAAGTAAATTAAAAAATTAATATAAATCTATTTAAAATTCAATAATATTATTTTAAAGTATCATTATAAAAACTTTATAAAAAGTAAATAAAAATTCAAAAGAAAATCAACTGTAAGTATTAATTTTTTTATTTTTTTTTCAAAATTTATTTTACTATTGTTTTTACTTTACTTCTTTTTTATTTTCATTTTGCTAAATTTTAAATTTTAGTAATTAATTTAATTTTAATTTTTAAATATATATTTAAATTTCTTAAATTCAGTAAATAGGTGGCAAATGACGTGAACATTTTGACTTGTTGATTTGAAGCTATGTCATCGGTAAAACGTTGACTATGTGCCAACTGGGCAAAATGTCCTTAAATTGCCGCGACAAACCAAAAAATAGAACTATCTTTGACAGGTTGACTAAACGTGGTACTGCATGAGCCATGTACCCTATTCGACGGGACCATTTGAGACATTCTCCCAAAGAACTACACTCCAAGCTAGCTTTGGAATAGAATTTGTAAAACTATTCTCTTTCCCAAAATCAATCTTTATTCGGCTAGTTTGTCATACCAGATTGAACACTGCTGATAGGTTGTTCCATCAAGGGAGAATAGATAGTTCTACTTGTCAACTTTGTAATCAGGATACTAAATCCCTCACCCATTTAATCCTTAGTTGCAATGCTTTTAGTAGACTGAGATTTTGGCTTAACCTTAACTGGCATAATGCTACATCCTTTACCCACGTGTTTTTCAATTTGCCTAGCAATTCCAACCTTCAAATAATTCTTGCTATTTTTACTTGGATTATTTGGCAGGCTAGGAATAAATTTATATTTGAACAAAAGGCTATTAATAATGCTTCCCTGTACAAGATTTTGATTAGTACTAAAAAAAGATCTAAACTTTCTTTTCCCTGCTAAAATTCAGAAATGTTCTTTCAAGAACTGTAAATGGAATCCTTCTGTTAACTTTCCTAACTGCATAAACATTGATGGTTCTGCTCTTGATAATCCTGGACATGCAGGGATCACTTGTAATAATACTGCTGAACTTCAAGCTGTTAAACTTGGTATTAGATTGGCAGATCAGAATTGTCTTAACAGCTTTGTCATACAAACTGACTCACAATATGTTTATAACTGTATTTACAAGAAGCAGGAACCGACGTGGAAACATCTCCATCTAGTGGAGGAAATTAGGAACAAGCTTGGAAGGGATGGGAGCAAGTAGCTGCAATGGGTGTATAGAGAATGCAGTAGTGCAACGATCTATTGGCTAATATAGGAAGTGATTTTGAGATTGAAAACTTTGAATCTTTTGGGCATTTCAATTCTCATCCTTCCAATGTGGTTGATATTAGAAGTAATTTTTATTTGGATTATTTGCTCGTCGTGGTATGATTTGCATCTTTGTAATGAACGAATTAAGGTTAGTCATTGTAGGTTCCTTGTGATTGACTTAATCGTGATTGTAGTTTCGTTTATCTAGTTTTATGAAGTTTGTTATGTTTAAAAAAGAAAAAACTCCAACTATTCATTGTATTCGTATTTTCTCGATGAATTATTAATTTTATCCACGATATATATTTTGGAATAGTGGCGCTATCTATCTTAATTAGCTTATGGAGCAACTTAAATGTCCTTGCTAAAGCTACACCGAGTCTATGATTAATTTGAATTTTAAACCGCATGCTTTAATTCACATTTGGTTTAGCTCATAATCCAAGTAAACTGGGGGTGACAGACAAACGTAACGGTTACCATGTGTAGGCCATTTATTAATCATGCAGTTGCAACTAATCACTTTTAACTATCCAATTGCTGCTTACATTTGTGGATAACAAAGATTGCTTTATAATCATGATCAAAGATTTTAAAATACAATAAGGTTTCGTAATCCTTCCCTCCATTAATTAATTACTGTTATATAAGTGACACCTTTTGGATAAACAAACATAATATTTTGAAATGAACCAGCCAGACATATGTTGATCACCCCATTTTACAAACACAAGATCACCTTATTCAATAATTTTGTCTTCACTTATGTATTTTCGGGAGACTTTTTGAAATGAACCAGCCAAACTGAGGCTTATTTTTTATTTACAAAATTAATTAATGTGCTAGTTGATAACTAATAAGCCAATTAATTTTTAACTCTTTCTTATAAATGAATTTCCGAAATATATCTACAACTTACGGCGATAAATCCATCTTCCTTAAATTTCACTAAGTCCTCGTCGCGTCTTTACCAGAAAATTTGCACTAGCGCCCAATTTTACCATGAAATTACGAAAGGCGTCAAACTATTTTTTGTTTGTTCAAATAGCGACCTGAAATTGTATTATACCGTTTAAATGATGTATCATTGAGTGTAAAAAGAGATAATTTTCACATTTAATATTGTACATTTAATATGTTTGTTGTATTATAGAGTCTATATAATACATCGATCGTTTTTTAACTTGTTGATTTTGAGAACGTATCGGCCGTGAGGCTCCATTATACTATTTTCTAGTTGCTTTTCTATTTTGGCAAACGGGCCATAGAGCAGTTGTAGATGGACCAAAATGCCAAAAGAAGAAGAAGAACAGCTTGAGAGGCTGAAAGGATAAGATGAGAACTAAAATAAGGAGCGAATATGGGCTAAAGCCTATTCCAGGCTTGTACAACATGGATTGGGTGTGAGGCCCAATCGAATATCCCTGTTTTGCGTACAATAAAGGGACCATTACGGGTCGGTAATTTGTTAAGACAAAATATTTTAAGAAATAACCGTTATATTATTTATATCCTATGATATAATAAAAAACTGTATATCGTCACACTAAATATACAATTTTAGAAATGAAAACTGTATCATTTACACACTATGATATAGTTTCAGGTTTGTTTTTTGTAACATTTTATTTATAGTTCGTTTCTTGGAATTTAGTCAACAATTGGACATTTAGTGCGAATTTTTCCCAATAAATTTTTATGAATTCCATGGACCATCAGCAGCGGTGTATCGTCTAGACTCTAGAGTTCTATATATATTTAACTTTCAAACATTGTTAGAGAAATACTATCATGGATAAAAATAACTTTTTTTTTGGTAATTAGAGACGGGTCTTTTTTAAATAAAATTAAAATTGAAAAAGGGTATAACTTGACTGGGTGGTGTTTTCCAACGGACACGTTTGGCCGATGCTATCATAGATAATTGGATATAATGATCTATAAGATATAATATAACTATTTTTCATTATAAGATCTGATCTTAAAAGAGTTCGTTAAACAATTTGTCTATTGTATCAAAGTCAGTGTAGATGTACTGCTCGAATGAATGTTGCGACTTGAGTCATGAATTACTCTTATATTGAATTCTTTATTGTCACATATTAAGTTCGGATCAAACTAATTTATATATGAGTTGGTTTATTAATCTCTCTTAAATCATTTGAAATATCATTATATGATATATGCTATATTCCCTTGCAAATTGATTTGAGGTGTAGTTAAGCTCCATTTCTACTTAAATGGTACGGATAATTATTGGAACCTCAACATGGTAATGTTTCCTACCTGAAAGAATTTAAGGGTTAAAAATTGTAACTCAATTACAATTGAGATAAAATCATTTTGTATTTAAACTGCAATGTTAAATGAGTTATTTATTTGTTTTTCAGGATTCAATTACAATTTATTTTTCACTCAATTCAATCACAATTTAATTCTCATTCAATTTCTAACCTACAAAATATTTTATAATTACAATTTTATACTAAACATTAATATTAACAACTCAACTATAATTTTAGTCTCTATTCATCAATTCTTCACTATTTAAACGGATTCAACTATAATTTTATACCAAACAACCACTAAGTATATTTTTATTCTGAAAAGTGAAATCCACAAAAAAATAATACTGATATATGTGTGTGGATAACATTTATGCAAATACACAAAGCAAAACATTATATTATTACTCCATTTCATTAAAAACCTTTCATTTTATCATTTTAAATGTTACTTTTAAAACTTTTCATTTATTTTTATGGAAACTCATAATCTCAATTATTAATATTTTAACATGAATATTAAACGCGGAACAGTTTTTACTAAACGCAAAACGTAATTTTTATATATTATGAACAACAACATAACTATTGTAATTAGCAAAATAGTCCTATAATTTTTAATAATTATAATTTTACTTCAAAAAACATCTAAACGTGTTTATTCGAACCAATTATATTATCTCCAAAAAAATCGAAGAAACTTTAAAAAAACACGAAGAACGAAAAATGAACACAAAGTGCACTACATGTACCTTGAAGTGGCACCAATGTTCCTCCTCACAAGTTGGTGGTATGGGCACCTGTCTCACAAGCAAAATCTCATGAAGATTCAAAACATATTTAAGCATCGATCTCAATGAAATATAGACTAACAGCTTGCGAACTCCTTTGGAAATCAGTTGTGGCTATCCTTTGTTTGGTGTGATGCCCCAATATCTTAAGGAAGATGGCCACTTTCTCCTCCAAAGTAACATATAAGCTTTCCTTCAACCCCCCTTGAAGTTTAAGTAACGCACACAACTGCTTGAATGATTCCATTCTCATCCTAAAATTGTCTTTACATGTCTTGTAAGTTGTTATAGTGAGCCTACTCATATAAGCTTTTGCCCTTTTGATTTTCGGTATAAATCGATACCGAACAGGATTAGTTTTTCTACGTTTACGTGACAACCTAGGCCTAACACGCCTAATGTAGTACCAAGTCATGACAAGCGTCATGCCCATCGACATAACCATTATGAGCCGAATGAGTTGCTGCCTTTGGGTGTTGGACAACATGTCTCTATATCCCCCAATTAACAGTAAATAAATCTACACAAAATCACCAAACTGTTTGTTCATTTCAAACCAAGATTTCAGAAACATAAAGCAACCGAGAATCAATCTATTCATCACACCTAGTTATGGGCATAAACTAACACAAACAATTAATTATCTTGTTTCATAAGCAAAAACATTGAAAAATCGGAAAATAAAGGAGACATAAAAAAAAAAAAAAAACACATTAAATACCAAATCAAGCATTTAATACACCACAATAAATAGCACACCACTAGCATTAATTGTATATTATTGCACCAATGTCAGCTACAAACAAGATATATGAGAATTAAATTTGTCTTTAACAGTCCAAAATGTCATACCTTCACGAGCTGCAAGTCGAACACGACAGCTTCAAACACCGACTGTTGCGTAGGAACAATGATTTCGACCACCTGAAACAACGAGATCCAATGTTAATTAAAACTCAACTCACAGTCGAACAAATGATGCGAAGCTTGAAAGTTCGAACTCAACTATTGTCTCTTAGTTTCAGATAGTGAGCAGTGAGCTTGGAGAAGAAAAAGAAGGAAATTGCATTTCATTTCTCGTATTTATATGTGTCCAATAGGGTTTACTGTTCGGTGGCATTTTTGTAATATTCGGATAAGGTAGAAATGCGTTCTCAATTGCATTTCTCAAATACATGAGAATCGAAATGTATTTGAATGTGCTCCGAAAGTGTATTTTGATAATACAGTTCTGTAAAAATGTAAGGACTTCGTCGGACTTTGATTATGCGTTTGGAAACGAAATACATCAAACCAATCATTAAACGTATGCGATTCACGGACCAAATACACCACGCTAAACTAATTAGTCCCTTAGTATTTTGGAGCTATTTGCATAAAAAAATGAATGAACTCTTGTTGTCTGTATGTTTTGAACTCATTTTTTGATCGAAGCATTAATCGAGCCCAACAAAAGTTTGGACTATTACGTAAAAAAACATTTATTCTATTTTACTAACCGAGAGATCAATTTACTTGCAAGTTACAGTGAATAAACAAGTAGCCAGCCAACAACCTGCGGCTCGTGAGTATGATCATCATTCACTTGATTTGGTGTTTCTGTCGATTAGTTCACAGAAATTGTTATTTACCCTTTGTTTCCTACTCTTCACATTTTTGTGGCATTCTAGTATCACTTCACATGTTTTGTCAATAACAACTTGTCTCTCTCTGCTACAGATGCTAGTACATAACAGGTCGGTTTCTATATTACAATACATAACATGTCGGTTTCTATATTACAAAAACTTTAAAAGTTTAAAGTTTATGTGAAAGGTCTGTATATATACTAATTATGCGATTTTTAAATTGTAGATTGTTATTTATTTGTAAATTGTGTATTATTATATACTAATTGCGCGGTCGAATCATTTTGTGTATGACTCTCAAAACTTTTCGAACTCTCAAGAGTATTTCTCTTCTTATAAATATATGTTAAATATCGACTAGCTAGAGGAGTTGTGACCTGCAAGTAGAGTATTCATATCCAAAATTAACAATGTACATTAATTTGTGGTCACGAGGGCCAATAATTCAAAATGAATTTAGCTAGTAGTATGATTTATCACTACATAATTTGAGTTTTTAATGCACTTTATTAAAGTATAATTTACTTGATCAAACATTTAATATGTATGACGATGAAGTGTAACTCAGTTGATAAATCGTTTGTTACTTTCAATTAATAGATTGGAGGACTGAGTCAATTTTTCCTTTTAAAAGCAAAAAAAAAAAAAAACATTTAATGTGTACTTGGATATGGCCAAGAACATATTTAACGGATTTTGTTTTTCAAATGCCTCTGAACATCAACTTGAATCTATGTTTGAGACCACATAGTAGTTGTCAAATTAAATACACTGAGGTTGATCTACATGTTTTTTTTTAAATTACCATGGTAACTTGAATGATTTTTCTAATAATACATTGTATGTTTTGGAAAATAACTGCTTTATTCATAAATTGTAATTTTAATTTCGTTATATGTCCAGTCTTTTAATAAAATAGAGAGTTTTTTCTCTACATTTTCTACAAATTTTCATAATATTTCAACAATAAAATAAAATTTAATGAAGTACAAGTTAAATTATAAATAGGTTTGAATTCCATGTAAGTTTCCCCCCAATTAATGAGCTGAGGAGGTGGAAAGAGTAAATAATTTTCATTTCGATTTAATGTCATTCTGAAAGGTTCTCTTTGTTATATTTCATACTCAGTTGTATAGGGTATCGTATACGACATCTGGTGTTGTTATGCAAGCCGAACCTTATCGAGGGCTCAACTCCATAAGTTATTTAGAGTCGAGCTATTTATTTCGTTATCGAGTCGATTCGGCTCGGCTCGATAAAACTCTTTAAATTTTTTATAAGTATTTTTTTAAATATTTTTATAGATAAGACTCGTTAATACTCGTATTTTTTTTAATTTTGAATCAAATTTGAGCCTGTATTTAAAATCGTTCTGCTATCGGGGCCGCTAAGCACGAATTGAGTTTAACTACTCAGCTTGACTCTAAAACCAATACTACCGACGTTTGCAAATGATAAACAAACCATTTTAAACAACGTTCCAAGTGAAAGTTACCGGTAATACTGTGCAATTAGCCATATGCTTTATTTTGGTCGTAATGATTGTACTTGTCCTTCGTCTTTCCCAGAAATCAAGAAATTGATTTACCAAAATGTCTTATTATGATGCTACTTTATGCTTTAATCTCGTGTGATTATCACATAACTTTTTAAACTACCAACACAAGTGGGTCCACGATATTGGCATAATGCATGTCTTTTTGCACCAATCATTATTAAATTGAGTGATCATCATTATTATTGTGGTAATTAACAGAGAGAGACCAGAACCTGAATTTCAAAATCATACCAGTACAAACATCAATGTTCAGCCTCGCCCTTATCTCATTTGTATTTTACTTTCTCTTGGCAACATGCCATTTTTGGCCATTATCATGGGCCTCCCTTGCCCATTATTATCTGACCAAATTTTCCACAATAATATCACCCATTAAAATTTTTTATTTCCTTTTACTCAAATATCTATGTCATCCGCAGTATGAAAACATTTATAATAAAATAAGATAACGCCGTTAAATTATATTTACTTCAAATTTAACTATCATAACACGTAACTTGCATATTACGAATGACCTCATAATCTTCTCTTAAGACGGTTGGTGCAGAGAAATACAATGTTAATTCTTATGTTGACGTGATCTCTCTGGGGACATGAAGGATCACAATTAAAAAATGCAATGCAAGAAAGTATTTCATCAAAATGAGAATCTAAGCATCTGTTTTATTCAACTTAAAACTCCAGTTCAATTTAATTTAATTCAATTTAGTCCAGTTCAATATAGTTATAATTAGTTATAATTTATAACACACTTCAGTTTAATTCCGTTCAATTAAATTCAGTCAAGTTCAGTAATTTTCAATTGAAAAAAATAGAGACTACGGCTGATTGGCATGCGACTTAAATGCCCCGATTTAAATGCCTGAATAGTGATCGAAATTGTAGTGGGATTGTTAAAATTGTGTTTGGTATAGAATTGTAATTGGATAGGGTATTATAGGTTTGTTATATAGGTGGATAAAAATGTTGCTACTGTAGAAGCATTTTGATATTCGGCATTTAAATGCCATAACAAATACAATATTCCGAATAACATCCAGACGGGCATTTGGATGCTACTCTAATCAGCCCTACGTAATATTATATTAAGAGAGCAACATTACTAGCTATGTGCCGTTAGAGATCCATCAATTATGGTATCAATCTCGTTATGTTACTTCTAAGAAAATATACATGTTGACAAAAACTTTTGGGAGTCTTGGAGTAGAAAACATCTCTTCCAAAATATATACAATCGTTGTCCTACTTTGGTTAATATGTAGATTCATAAAAAATGTCAGTTGGTTACATGGTTATATGACATTTCTTTCATCTCATCCAAGCTCTATGTAGCTTTTGAATCTTCTCTCTAAAATGAACATATGAGTACCAATTTTAGTATTTTAATGACTTAAACTTTTAATCTAATTGAGTTATACAATAGTCGAATACATAATAAAGTTATAAGTCTCCTGAGAAACATTTTACGGAATACAAACAAGCTATTTGAATTTATAATTTTAAATTTAAATTGAATGGATTGGAAAATATCCGGAACACGTTTAAATAACTGTGAGAAAATGGCTGTCGGCTTTACTTTCCCCTCAAGCTCACCTCACAGTCACTACTGGTCCATCTCTCTTGCAAAAGAGATGATAAAATCCGACCCATTAAATGCTCAACCGCTTCGAAAAAACCAAATTTTCTCAATCACATTGTTCTCTTCTTCTTTCTCCTCTTGATTCAATCAAGTGCATGTAGTGAGTAATTGCTGATTCTTCTTCTCTCAACTACCTCATTAAATGCTTGCTTGCTTACTTCATTTGATTCAACCAAAAAATTCCCTTTTTTCCCCAATCAATAATCATACACATTCACTAGGATACTGCACTTCTTCATTCAACTTTCTAGCAAAAAAGTTTGTCTCTATTACATCTCTTCTGTCCTTTCTTCTTAGCTGCTTGATAGTACTATGTGCTTTTTACTTCAAGATTGCTCTTTTTGTGTAGTTATAGTGTTTGTGGAAATGACACATTGATGGATCACTGAAAGATAAGAATTTTCCTTCTTGGGGTCTGTTGAAATTTAGTTTTTCATGTTGGGTTTTGTGATATGGGTTGTTTAAGAAGTGTAGTTCTTGTACTTGTTTCATTGCTTTGCTTTGCTTCAAGAACTAGCCAGCTGAGGAGTTTTGAGAAGAATGTTCTTCTCCAGCTCAGGAAGCATTTGGAGTATCCAATGCTTCTGAGTGGTTGGGAGAATTACTATGGTGATTTCTGTTACTTGGCATCTTCACCACATATGAGTATCAAGTGTGAGAATGATTCTGTTACAGAGCTAAGGTTGATGGGGGATAAGCCTGCTAAGCTTGGTAGTGAATTCAATGGATTTGCTATACAGAATGAAACATTGTCTCAGAGGTTCTCAATTGATTCTTTTGTCACTACATTGGCTAGGTTGTCTAACTTAAAGGTGCTTAGTTTAGTGTCATTAGGCATATGGGGACCGTTACCTGATAAGATTCATCGGCTGTACTCGCTTGAATTGATGGATATGAGCTCAAATTTCTTGTTTGGTTCGATTCCATCTGGTGTGTCTAAAATGGTGAAGCTTCAGACATTAGCATTTGATGGTAATTTTTTGAATGATACTGTTCCTGAGTGGTTGGATTCACTTGGAAACCTCACTGTATTAAGCTTGAAGAACAACAGGTTGAAGGGTCATGTTCCTACCGCTTTGTCGAAAATTAGGACTCTAACTGAAGTGTCGTTATCTAATAATCTGCTCTCTTCGAAACTGCCTGATATAAGTGGCTTGTCGAATTTACAGTTGCTTGATTTGAGAGAGAACAGTTTGAGTTCTTCATTGCCTCCTTTACCCAAAAGCCTGGCCAATGTTTTCTTGAACAATAATTCGTTTTCGGGTAACATTCCTGGGGAATATGGAAAACTGAATCAACTCCAGCATCTTGATCTGTCGGGCAATCATCTGACCGGAACTCCTCCTGCTGGGCTGTTCTCCTTGCCGAATATTAGTTACTTGAATTTATCTTCTAACATGCTTGGCGGATCACTTCCTGAACGTTTCACCTGTGGGGCTGCTCTCAGTCTGGTTGATCTTTCGGGCAACAGATTGGAAGGTGAGCTTCCGAGTTGCTTGGACGCTGCTAATGAAAACAGAGTTGTAAATATTCGTGGGAATTGCTTCTTAGATGATGCAAGAGATCAGCATTCGGCAGGATATTGCAAAGGTGTTAGTAAGGCTAGAAGGCGAAGCACGCAAAAGGAAATACTGGTTCTAGCTGGTGTAATTGGTGGAATAGTCGTCGTTGTGGTGATTCTCTTGGTTGCTGGTCTTTTGTTTTTCTGCAAACGAGAGAAGATGCAACGGGCTACGATTCAACATACTGCACCTAAGGTTAGGAAGGATGTTTTGCCATCAGGAATTTCCTCTGAAGTCCTTGCAAGTGCTAGTAAGTGCAATTGTTACTCAAAGCATTTATGCTTATTGGTTATAGTTTCTTTAGCATGTACTGAAAATTGATTAATGTTTAGGCTAACTTGAGTAAATCGAGGTGATTAGCTAGTTGGTAGCTTATAATGCGACTCATGAGGCATTTGATACCCGGAGTTGTTAAGGTAGCTGATTTAAATAGAAGTCTTTAGCAGATTATAAGGTAATTAATTAGCTAAAAAAGAATATAAAAACTGATAAGCTAGCTTATTTTTCATTGAGTTAAGCTGTGTTCTCTTCAACTGAGATTTACTAAACTGAACTGCACTGAACTGGACTGGACTGAAGTAAGGTATTATGGAACTGGCTTATTTTAGTCAAACAAATGGTCAAATAACTGATTTAGCTTATGAACTAATGGTAATCAGCATCTTAGAAGATTAGGCAATGTTGAGGCCTTTGATTGGCTATCAACTTCAGTTGATAACATCACATTAAAGAATCTAACTTTTGAAATTCAGGGATTATTTCTCAAGCAGCTAAAATGGGAACGCAAAGTTCTCCAGCATATAGGGTATATTCCCTGGAAGAACTAGAACAGGCCACGAAACACTTTGATCAGTCGAGTTTATTGGGTGAGGGCTCTTTGGGAAAGGTACTGTTAGAAGTCCTGCGTAGTATTTATATTGCAAATTTTAGAATTTTCAGTGCTAATCAGTTGCAGGTCCTTTAAACAGTATCCACCCTTTTCTCGGTCCAGGTTTATAAAGGAAGATTAGATAATGGATCACTGGTTGCTATAAGATCATTGGCGTTGTCCAGAAAGCACCTGGTTCGAAACCTCAAGATGCGGCTGGAGTTGCTGTCAAAGCTTAGTCATCCACACTTGGTTGGTCTTTTAGGCCATTGCATTGATGGAGGCATGCAGGACGATTTATCTGCGAATAGATTATTCCTTGTGTATGAATTCGTTCCAAATGGAAATTTCCGTGCTCATCTCTCAGGTACTAGAATTACAATATTTTATAGTTACACAATTAAAAATTTACAAAAAAAGATCACGTAGTAGGCAAAACATTAAGCTTCAAACTTTCATAGAGGATGCCAGAAGAAAATATGGAATTTATTACTGAATTCGTAACTTAAATTAACTCCTACGGAATTACACGCAGCTCTTCATCCATAGTTTTCTGTTGTTCTTTGATGAGTGTCTCAGCTGGGCAAGTCTCCTGAATCACAGTTATTTTCGCAATACTGTACTATTGAATATTGATTTTAAGCCAAAAGTCAAATTGTATTCAAACTTTATTTGTAGAAACCTCTGCGGAAAAGGCGCTGAAGTGGTCAGACAGGTTAGCAGTGCTGATTGGAGTTGCAAGAGCGGTGCATTTTCTGCACACAGGTGTAATTCCTCCTTCATTTAGGAATCGACTCAAGACACATAATATACTTCTTGATGAGCATCGGATTGCAAAACTTAGTGACTACGGGATGTACATTCTCGCTGATGAAAATGAAAAACCTGAGGTATTATGTGAACATTATAACAATATTTACAGGTTTGAAGAGCCATTTCTAACTCATGCAGTTATCTGTTTTGTAGGCAATGGGAGATGGAGTCAGATCATGGTAAGGGTCGGATTTTTAACAAGACATGCTGCATGGAGTCAGATTATGCGTTTCTTTTTACCGTTTGTTCTATGATTAGATCTTCAAAAGTTCCAGATTTCGTGCTTTAATAGAAACCTGTAAAGTAGTTGTGGCTGAACTATCCTTCCAAAACGGAATTCATTATTGGTGTGGTTGTGTTCTACTTCCGTGTGCTGTTTTAAGAATGATTTAGACTATCAGTTCAACTGTTCTTCGTACAAAGGTTTTCTTGCCTGTTCTCAAAAAAAAGCTTTTTGGCAGGTATGCAGCAAAGTTCGATGATGATGTTTACAAGTTCGGATTCATATTGCTGGAATCCCTTGTAGGACCTGTCACAGCTGGAAAAGGAGAAGCAGTTCTTTTGAATGAAATGGTATGTTTACACAAACTGTTGAGTTTCAACTTTCAAGGAGAGAATATGTGAATATCTCCGTTTAATTGTTTATGGAACCTCATGAATTTTGAAACTTGGAACAAAGCGATTTGGGCGAATTTGGCAAAAGATATGAATGTCTGTTTTGATCCTAATGTTAAATGTTTGAGAAAATGAAAACTGTTTTTTTTTTTTTTTTCAATTACTCTCCATGATGCATTACTCCTCATTGCCTTTCACATGTCAGACCTCATTCGGCAGCCTAGATGGTCGTCGGAAAATAGTGGATCCAATGGTCTTAACCACTAGTTCACAAGAATCCTTATCCATTGTAATATCCATCACAAACAAATGCATAACACCCGAATCCTCAACCCGCCCTTCACTTGAGGATGTCCTGTGGAACTTGCAATATGCAGCACAAGTCCAAGCTACAGCTGATGCAGATCAGAAATCAGATTCAGCATCACAGTCGGAACTTAGATAGCTTTATTGGTGAATTATACGACACCATTGTTTCTAGCTCGATGAACAAGATACGTTCTGTTTATTAGTCAGCTGTTCTCTGTTTGTTTGTTGCTGTTCAACTGTAAATGTACCTTTCCGTTCCTGATTCTTTCATTACTTACAGAATAGGTGATGTATTAGTTTCGTTACTTACTGAAGTAGAACATTATTCCACTGTACTTGTGTAAATCAATATTCCTGATTTGTAATAATGGGATTGATAGCTAAGATTTCGTCTAAACTCAAATCGAGATTGAGTTCGATTCATTCTGTGTAACTCAATTTGTCCAAGAGAGGAGTAATATGCTTCTTTTTTTTTCAAGATTTCCATGAAATCCAATCTATGATATTAATTGCATCAATCTTGGAAAAGAATCGAGTCTTTCATGCAAACATTAAAACTTCAGAGAATCTAATCAAATCATGTTTGAAACAATTTACAATCTCTAAGGATATTCAAGATCCTGTAGACTTTAATGGCATTTTCCATCTCTATAAAACCTGGAAATAACAATTACACTTCCATCAAAGTGAAAAGAGACACTACAGCTATGAATTCAATGAGTTTCTTGATTTTACTCTTTCTCTCCAGCGCTTCATTACTTTCACATCAAGCGATTGCCCGGAGACATGGCTTCTCCAAGAAAGACGGGGCTTCGTCCACTCCTGGTTTGTGCACGGCTGCCACTGTGCTGCGAACTTATAAATGTGAAGAGTTGGAAGTAAATTTCTCGTCTATTCTTGAAACAAATGTCTATTGATTTAATCTCGATAAATGAAACATGTTGTTAATATGTTTCGTTTTGTTGTCAGGTGACCACCGAAGATGGGTACATCATAAACATTGCGAAAATCTCCGGAGGCCAAGCTGGTGGCGGCTTGACCAGTAGGCAACCCGTCCTCATGCAACATGGACTTCTTGTCGTAAGATTTACATTATGGCTTAGTGTCTCCGATCCTTTTCTATGTTATATATCTGTATATTCATGAAGAGGTTTTAAACTGTGATTTCTTAATACTGTCAAGAAAAACATTATACTTCTATAACATTATTTCCATTTTTACATTGCTTTTAAATCATTTACTGGTTTAATAAGCTCTTGTTACTGTTTTGGAATGCAGGATGGGATGACTTGGCTATTGAATCCTCCTGAGCTAAACCTAGCAACTATATTAGTAGACAACGGCTTTGATGTCTATATTTCTAACAACAGAGGAACACGTTTTAGCCAACGTCACACCAGCATGAACATTAACAACCCGGTAAAATGCACAACACAATGAGTATCTGATTGACGTTATGATGTTAATTATTTTGAAAGTTCGATCATAATCATACTGTGTGTGACATGTTGTAGGAATACTGGAATTGGTCATGGGATGACCTGGTGGAAAAAGATATGCCATCAATGATCGGCTTTGTTTCCCAGGAAACCGGACAGAAAGTGCATTACATAGGTCATTCACAGGGAACTTTGGTTGCTCTAGCAGCATTTGCCGAAGGGAAACTTGTCGACAATTTGAAATCTGCTGTACTGTTGAGTCCAATTGCATACCTAAGCCACCTAGCTACCTCTCCGGCTCAATTCATCAATCCACAAATGTAATTAAAAGAGGCCTCATTTTACTATCAGTATCTACACTTTGATTACTTCTATATCTGAGCAACATGTAAATCTTATTGTTCAAACTTTGCAGGCCGCCAGGAAGTACACCCAATGTTCCTGCAGCTTTTATGTCGGGTACATTTCTTATAACTTTCTCTAAATTGTTATGTTACATTTTCCTATTAAACCAATTAGAGAGTGTAGCAAATACTAATGTTGTGTGAAAGTTGCAGGAGAAAATTGTTGCGTAAGCCCAATGGCCTACGGACTTTTCGGCATGAATGAACCTCAGCCTTCCTCCTCCAAGAACCTCGAACATTATGAACAAAGTATGTTACACTCTTATGTTTTTATACTTCCATCAAATTTCACAAAATACGACTATGTGAAGAAGCCTCATTTTAGGTTATCATGATGAAAACTAACATAATCTAAATTGCAGCTGCAACAAGTGGAAAAGTGACAAAGTTCGACTATGGGCTTGGCAACATGGCTTCCTATGGTCAGCCAACACCTCCAATTTACGACATGACCAAAATTCCACACAATTTACCACTCTTCCTTACCTATGGTGGACGAGATACACTCTCGGTTGTAGCAGATGTGGAAACATTACTTCGGGATCTCCAAGGACATGACCAAGACAAGCTGAAAACTCAACTGGTACCAGAGTATGGACATGGTGATTTCATTATGGCAGCTAATGCGAAAGATATAGTCTATAATCAAGTTCTAGATTTCTTTAAACAGTTTCCTTGACTGAATTTTGATGGTCAGATCAGATGGCTATACTCTTCAGAATAGTTTTAGATGCTTTCAGATGCTTTCCACATGTAAACGTTCACTCTTGGTATCCAAATTGATAGTATGACAAAGGATTGTGGTTGGTAATAATTTAGTCTTTCATTTTCCAGAATTCTGAATCCTTATATTATTATCACGGTTTTTATCTTTGAAAAATAGAGCTAAAGATGTGTCATCTTCTTGCTCACGTAACACACACATATGTAAAAGCGTTTGTAGCCGAGTGACAAGCTGACATGGTTACGGGTTCGATTTCCCGGAATGAGTGATTATATTCTCTAAATAGAGAGTGGTAGTGATTTGCATCTAGAATCGATAGATAAATTCATCTTGTGCAACAATTATAATTGTAATGTTATATTTCATGTTAATTAATAAAAAAAAACACACACACATATAATACACACACACACACATCAAACTAGTCTAATACTTACGGGATCCTAATTCTAATTAGTATAGGCATCTAAGTAGTATATAAATAATATGCGGAAAACTAATCCTAGTCTAAGTAGGTCTCTCTTAACTCCCCCTCAAGTTGGTGCGTGAAGATCTCGAACGCCCATCTTGCCCATAAGAAACTGCATGTGATCTGCCACGAGAGCTTTTGTAAAAACATATGCGATCTGGTTTTTACTGTCAATAGACAGTAACGATTTTTTGAAACTCAACTCATTCTCTGACAAAATAACAATCCATTTTCACGTGCTTTCTTCGTTCATGGAAAACGGGATTGTTTGCTATGTGTTGCACAATCCATTTCCACGTGCTTTCTTCGTTCATGGAAAACTGGATTGTTTGCGATGTGCCGGGCAGCTTGATTGTCACAAAATAGTGGAGTTGCGCAGTCTTGTACTACTTCTAAATCAGATAACAACCAACGAAGCCAAATTACTTCACCGACCGTTGTTGCCATGGCTCGATATTCAGCTTCGGCGGAAGAACGAGAGACGATGGATTGTTTCTTTGTTTGCCAAGGTATGGAATGGTACTGGGTAGTTGTTGCTCCAATCAGATTTTTTCCTCTTCTGCTTGCTTCTCTTCTCCCTCAAGTTCATTCAAGTCTTCAAGTGGATATATATGCTATAACTCAAACTGATTGATCCTTCCTGTCCAAGATTGAAGAGTTAATTGATATGTATTCCTGGTGATTCTTGGTACAGTGCTCCCTGAAATTGATCACATGTGTATTCTGGAACCATAATTGGAGTTGTTTGTAGTTTAGAGATTAGTAGAGTAGAATCACAAATGTATTCTGGAGTTGTGTTAGATTAGATTAGTTTAGATATCTTAAATAAATATTTTGGTCTATCTGTGTGTTATACATGGATATATTCCCTTTACACTTTTGTACACTCCATATTTACTTTAATGAACTTTAAGTGCTCAAAACAGAAAAAAAATTGTGAAGTTTTAGCTTTCAAGGTAAATATGAATTATAAAGTATTTATATGATAAAACTTGACAATGTGACAGAAGTTATGTTTTATAATATATGGAGTTTTATGAGATCATAGAGAATGTGCAATTTTGCAGGACAA